>JANRMJ010011953.1:0-25583 GCA_025584955.1 Alethe diademata | reverse complement strand
AAAGTAAAAATAACATCAGGATTATGATTTAAAAACTAAGGGAACTTGTATCCCAAATGCACTGGAAGACAAAGCTCAAATACCTTCTTTGTACTTGTCGTTTAATAGGCAAATTCACACCACTTAGAAAGGGAACACCCACAGTGCCAAGGAAGTTATGGGGTTCTTTAATTTCCTTTCCCTGTTCATCTTGACACCACAGGATTTTCCATTGAACTTGAGAGCTGTGATTTTTTTATTGGATAAAGATACACTCCTTTTAAAAGCTTCTTTTGCACAATCATGTTTTCCCACTTTTCTAGCATATATAAATGATTTGGTTAAAATATACAAATTTTAGTAAACAGATCAGACTTTAGTGCATGTCTCATCAAAGCTCTTTGTTGTTTGTTCCCCAGCTTTTAGAGAGAAAAAAATTATTCACCCTCCTGAATGCTCAACCACCTGAATGCTTCAAAATAATTTTTGATTTACAGGATATCAGAAGTCTTCAAGCGTTTCAAGTCTGAACATGACAATAGATTTCAGAACTCTGTTTTTCCAGCCAGGGTCTGACAAGGCATCTTGACAGGAACAGAGAGAATGAAGAAAACCCTAGAAATCTGGCATTAATACATCAGAATTCAGATTTGTTGTGTACAAATCCCTCCCTAGATTGGGACTTTAAAATCTGCCTACTCTGTGCTGCAATAAATAAATGTATATATATGTTGTTGGGGAATTAAACACTGCAAAGAAAGGGGATTTTGACAAGTTTCTATATCTAATAGGCAAATGGAAAGTTAATATTGAATAGTAAAATCTTTGCATTTTCAGGATTACCCCAATTATGAAGAAAAAGAATGTTGTGATTGATTCATGAGTTCTAATGTAGCAATATTGAATAAAATGGGCAACTTTATGCCCATATATTAAGGTTGGAAAAGGTCTCCAAGACCATTGAGTCCAACCTGTGATCCTCTGCAGATCCTTCCTGCCCTCCAGCAGATCCCACCCAACCTGGTGTTACCTGTGACCTTACTTGTATGCATATGTAGTGTCCTGAAATCAGAGCTATTAACATTTTAAATATTCATGTAAAAACCAGCATTATTGTGATTTTGAAGAAGTTTTTTTTTCCTTGTCATTTCTAACTTCCAATATACCTGCAACATCCAAATATATTTTAATTTGAGAATAAATATCACAGTGTATCATGATAGCAATACACAAATGTGGCCACGAATTCCCAGAAATGTTTAATGTCTTTAGTAGACATTTTTTTGTCTGACCTCATGCATTTTTATCTATTTAATGCAGCTCAACTGACACAAATCAGAGGAGAAGTGAGACAATTTAAAGATCCGATTCAGGAAAACCTGTCATCAATCAATCTGATTCCTGAGGTTGTTTTGAGGAGAACTGTTAACTGAATGAGCAATCTCAACATTTTTTTTATGCTGGTTTTATTCTGCCCATTGATTTTGTGTCAGAGAGAGCTCAGAAAAGACTTGCTCACGTGTAACAATGGTGTTTCTGTCAGGCATCAGTAATGGGCACAAGCTTCCACAGGTGAAGGGTGCAGTACATGTGGAACTGGGATCTCAATTTTGAATTACTCAAATATTTCAAGTTTGAGGGTCTGCCTGAAATTAATACACTCAGCAGATAGAAATTCCCAGAAGCATTTTAAGAGTTTCTTATAGAAACAAACAGCAGAATCGTTCTTGTTGGGTTCCTGCTGGAAAAGAAAACAGGATGAAAGGAAAACCTCCCTAGCTTAATTGGAAAGGATTCTTATTTGTGACAGATATTTAAAGACAGAGAATTTGGAGAAAATGCATCTCAAAAATGTTCTGAAGTCAGTGTAATACCAGTTCTTTCTTTCAATGCAGGAGCTTACTCAGCAACTCGTGTTCAAATCCTGGATTTAGTGCTGGCAAGTTTGACATTTCCAATAACTCTTTAATGTGTGACAAATCTTCCCAGTGCTTCATTACAGAGCCTTGCCTTTGACAGGCATTACTTCTGTAACTACATCAAACTGGATTTCTTTTTTTCCTTTTTGGGTAGAAGAACCAAGCAATAAGGACAACAGGTAGAATAGCAGGAAATTGTTACATTAGAATACCATTCAAGGCAATCTAAAATTACTTTCTTTAAATTATTATCTTCTAAGAGAGGAAAAATCTTCAGCAAATGGTCATGCTGAAATGCAGGAATAAAAGCACTTTTTGAGGAAAATTCTGCTTCGCTATTAAAATTCACAATTCGAATTCAAATTAATAAATTAATTTGATGGGAAATTTGCAAAGAAAACATGCACACAAAAATAATCCAGACATCTATTTTAGAAATCATCAAAAACTGAGCAGGCCCTTGTGCCTGCCTGGCCTAACAAGTCTCAGAATAGCTGAGACAGTGTGAATGCTGAAATAAAGCTTCCTGAGGTGGCTGTGAGGCAAAGGCAACTCCATAGCAATAAGAGAATGAGGAAACTAAATAAATAATATGGACAACAGGATAAAGCCAGTAAGGACGAGGTAAGTAAAAAATGAAACATGCCACTGGAGAAAATAATGCAGAAAGGATTTTGGTTTTTCAACTCAGACATTATTGGGAAAAAAAAGATCTCAGAGCATGCATCTTTTTTTATATTTTCCTCATTTCTTATGCTCCAGCACATTACAATATAATAAAATCTCTAGTGGAATTAGGCACACTGAAGATCATGGAATCATAGAATCCCAGAGTGGTTTGGCTGGGAAGGGAGCTGGAAATTCATTTCATTCTACCCCTGCCATGGGCAGGGACTCCTTCCACTATCCCAGGGTGCTCCAAGCCCTGTCCAGCCTGGTCTTGGACACTGCCAGGGATCCAGGGGCAGCCACAGCTTCTCTGGGCACTCTGGGCCAGGGCCTCACCACCCTCACAGGGAGCAATTCCTTCCCAATGTCGAACAAAAACCAATCCTCTTTCAGTTTAAAGCCATTCAGGTGGGCTGACTGAGCATTAGTTTAATTCTATTACATGCTAAAGATGAAATCAGTATTGCTCTTGACAGAGACACAGTTCATCCCAAACTCCTTCTCTCAGACCATTTTTGCCATTCCTTGGATCATCATAGAGAGCTTGGGAACATCTGATTGCTAATTCCATCTCCATGCCATTTGAATATGTTTTACAAAACATTTTAATATCTGTGAAACTCATACAAATTTATAAATTCATATGACCACCAGTCAGATCATTGTTAGGAAATAAAACTGACTCATAGTAATGCAAAGCTGGAAATTCTCTTTCTGGGTAAGTGTTGTGAAATCATGGTTAATGCCCTGGGGTATTTAGGGAAATGTGAAATTTGAAATGGCTTATGGTTTTAAGGGCTTTAGATGAAGGGGTTTTGCTCTTTTACAGAAATTTCCTTACATAGATTTCCTTCTTTTTCTCTGCTGAGCCCCAGCAATGCTGGAATAAGTTCATGACATCCTTTGTGATTCCCATATGTTGACAACACTGATTTTCTTCAGAGCTTCACAAACAGCTTCAGGAAGCAATCAGGATTTCCTTATCATTAATCTGAACCCAAGCTTTAATTTTTTCAAAGTGGCTAGAATTATCAAGGGCTTCTTTAGAACTAAAATGACCCAAAAAACTTGTATTCAAGTTTCTTTGTAATTCCATGTTTACATCTCAGTCAGTGGCCAGGTTTGGATAAGGAACATAGAATAAGCACATGCAAAACTGAAGGATTAGAAATTTCATGGTTCTCCAATGGGTAGGAATCCCTGATCAGGAAGGTTCATAGGAGAGCGGACTTGTCAAATTTCAGCAAAACTGCTGATCAGCATCATAATTAAATTCACCCAGAAAACACCCTCAAGATGAGGATTCCCAGGCAGTCACCCATACAACCTTCCTAAAACAAAAATTTGTTCTCTTTTTTTGGAAACACATCTTCCCAGGCATCTGCCTCCAAAGGCTGCTGTTAAGTTGAGACCTTATGCCCAACCTTTGGTGTCCAGGAGGAGGATTTATGGCAGAGCTGTTTCCTTGCAGCAAGCTCATGGGAAATATTTTAGAGAAACAAGCCATAACTCTGAACCACCTCAAAACCACTTACCAAAGCATGTTTCTGGTAGATATTTTGGTGCCAGGAACTTGACCTTGTTCTATGTAAATGTTATTACATTAGAGAAAAAATGCAGCTAGCTTTAAATTCAGATGCCTTGTGCTTTGGTGAATAACTGGAGATATGAGTGACACACATTAGATTAAGCATTTGCAGTTTTCCCACTAAAAATTGAAAGATATCAAAATATCTGTGCTCATAGAGACTGGAGAAAGAAATATAGAAGTTCATTTTTTATGCTATTATATACATTCTTTTATACCAATTGCATATTCACTGCATCTAAAAGTGTCCAAAAGCTGCCCCAAATTACAGTCTTTCCAGAAACCTTCAAAATATTTCCCATTAATTCACTTTCTTACCGATACTAATGGTATCTATCACTTGCTGCTTTTTTTGCCTATTTTTGCAATTGCATTTCCAAAGAATCAAATTCTCTTGCAGTTGCAAATTTCCAAAGAAGTGGAGTTCACCTAACACAGGTAATTTGATTATTTGGGGTGATGTAGATACTGTGAGCAAGTTACTGGCTTGTCTTCAGCTGCAACTTTGAAAGTACAAGAAATTTGGGTTGTTCCCCTTTCAAATCTGTTACTCCTGTAAGGGTCTCAGCCACTCTGAGGAAACACAAAACTGCCAGAAATCTTTGTTTATGCTGCTGCCTTTCCTAAAAGTTCAACATGGTCTTCACTGCCATATCCACATATTTTTTGAACCCTTCCAGGGATGGTGATTCCAACCACTGTCCCAAGCAGGACCACCCTTTCTGTGAACACAGTTTTCCTGATATCCAACTTAAACTTTTCCTGGCACAACTTGAGGCCATTTCCTCTCCTCCAGCCATACAATGTGACAGGACTCATCACCATAACCTCATTTCTATGAGTACCAGGCCTGTTAAAATTTTCACATCCTATTTGCAATAGGAAGTTCTGGTCAAATTGTTCTGCAGAGCCAAGGCAGGCTTTTTTCTTTCCAAGCACCATATTGTCCACACCACAGCATTCCAATTGTGGAAAAGGACCTACAGGACCTTGACTTTCAATGGTGTTGAGGAAAATGGGGGATTTTGCCTTTTCTGTGTGCTGAGAAGACTAAAATTTTAGCTGGTGAGTTGGGGACCATCTACTTTAAATCTCCAGGTTCAGCTGATCCATTAGTCAGGCAACTCCAGAGGATGGCAAACATACTGATTCAGATGATTTTGTGTTCCTGTGCTACATCTGGATTCTGTGTTGTAGTAACAGAGAAGAAATAAAACCCCAAATAAAAATCTCTCCCACAGTTAAGAGTGCTTGTAAAAATCAGTGTTTCAATTGCAATGTGTTGTGCTGTCCTCTAACACAGAGGTCAACAACTCAGTCAAGTGTGAATTGCAGGGGATTTTTAGCACTGGTTTTTCTGCATGAAGATATTTCGTCACCACACATCTTTTATGTTTGGCAGTTTTCTAATTCAAGCCTCTCTGGAGACACAAAAAGCTCAGTTAAATCTGAAATAGCTGAAGGACAGAACAATGCAGGAGCAGTAATAAGACTATGCTGTTTTGCTCTAACTTTCAACAAGACTTGCATAATGTTCGTGTTTCATGAATTTCTGTGTGTGAAGTAAGATTAATACTTCTGCAGCATACTTTTAATTTTTTTACCCTTCACTTTCATTTAATTTAAAAAAGCCCAGAGTTATAATTTCTCCAGCATGCTACAGCTTGTTGTACAAATTCCCTCCCCAAAACAGCCTTCAGCCAATCTTGGAAAAACTCTAATTAAATTCAGCAAAAGGAACAATGAGCAAATATAAATGATAATTTTAAATGAAAACCGGATTAGCATGTCAGCAAAAGAAATTCAGTTCAGGCCAGAAAAACTGTCAAAACAGTACAAGGATTAGAACTTATTCTGCAGGAAATAAGATACAACTTTAAAGATCAGCTAATTAAAGTTTCCACTTGCCTTGCTTGGCACATTTTCTGTCAGAGGGTTTAAATACATGTCATGGCCCTGTTTGCTCCAATGGTTTGTAATTGACTTGTCCAGCCTCTCCTGAGTCCATCTCTACTCCTTGTCCGTGGTTGAGGGGCTGCCATTTCAGCTCAGACACATGAAGAATTGAAAATGCCACAATTTAAGTAATTAAATACTTACTGAATATTTTTGCCTACAGCAAAACACATCCTGATCCTTGCAGAGAGCAATTATATTACAATACATCGATTAAGTGGTCTGAATGTGTCATAATTAGTTGGAATTACCTGAAAAGAAAAGGTCAATATTCTTATTCTCCCTTAAATGTGGACTTCCTTTGGCAACAAGGTTAGAGGGAGAAGGAAATTAAATACTTGGCTTCTTGCAGGGTAATTGAAGAATTACAAATGGATTATTGTTGCAGTCCTGGGGTGGAGTCATTCAGGTTTAACCACCAAGCAGAGACTTACTGGTGGCACTCATTTACAAACAGTCTTGGAACTTCCTCGAGCAAAGAGATTTAAAAAACTCAGCCAAACAAAAAGGAACTAGTCAATGGATGTTGTATAAAATCCTGTCAAGAAATATGAGCCAGAAAAGCTGGATTTGATGAAAAATACTGATATTAACACAGGAATCACCTCATTGATACATCAGAGAGTCATGAACCTTGTCTTGGTAGGTTCCATTTGAGGTGCTGTATTATATACGGAAGGTGCATCAACCTCCTATTTTTGGAATCACTCAGAGGCCCTCAGGGATGAGATTTTGCTCAGGGGTGGGGAACTTCCAACATTCTGAGGCCTAGACTGGGGGAGTGGGATGTTCATGACATCTTCCTCCTCTTTGCCAGGAGGAAAAGGATGTTGATATTCTTGGGATCTACTTGGATTTTTAAGCACATTTTCCCTTCAGAGCCTCCCAACACGCTCCTTCTCTTCCTTTGATCCCTATTATCCAGCTGTTCTCTTCTGTTCCCTTTGAAAAGTGGTTTTACCTGAAGGATGTGAGGTTTTATCCCTGTAACAACCACAGATTGACTGTTTTGATTAGAGCGAGACTCCTGGGATACTTACATGTCTACAAAACTTTCCCCACAACTATTTATTCTGGATGGCAAAGACAATTCCATCCACACAGAAAAATTACTTTTTATCTCCATAAAGTGAAGTAAAACTACACCAAAATGTTGACTGGTAAACAACTGTTATCAAACCTGACAAATCTAAAATCCTCTCAGTCCAAGACAAACCAGAAAAGTCCTGAGAACCTGTGGTCTTTACAAAGTCTCAGGTTTTTTATTAGTAAAGGCAAAATT
This sequence comes from Alethe diademata, assembly GCA_025584955.1. Taxonomy (NCBI): domain Eukaryota; kingdom Metazoa; phylum Chordata; class Aves; order Passeriformes; family Muscicapidae; genus Alethe; species Alethe diademata. The sequence continues at coordinate 18,190 of JANRMJ010011953.1, read as the reverse complement.
CTTTCAAAAGATGATAGATATGATAATATTGGGAGATTATTGTCAAAAAATGCTGAGAGAATCATTCCTTTTATTCATCATGCCAATAAAAAGAGATGTTTCTATTATACTCTTTATTATTAAAAGATCAAGTTTAGTCTATTATATTGCAATGCAAAGAGTACAGCCACCATCTGGAGATTCACTGCAACAGTTGCTCTAAAAACATGGCTAATTCTATCCCTTTTTTATAGGAAAAGATAATGAACAACATGAACATGTGAAAACACATTCTCCACTCTTGTGGCATAACAGGAAGAAAGTTGCTGATCTATTTACTGGTCCAGCTCTCCTGACAGGACATTTCACTCCTTTGCCAAAGCAACTTGACTTTGTATTTCCCCTGTAATACTGTCAGTCTGTTCCATCTTAAGAAAAGAAAATCACATCCATGAAGAACAAAAATTCCTATTGTTGCTAAAGAAATTCTGAATCCTTACATCAGCCAGCCCCCAGGGATCCAGTATCAGACACATGGACTCTTGGATGTGGAAATTCTTCTATTTATTATGAGTGGATGTTATTGTGATCTTGTAGTAATCCCATCACATAAAACCATGTGATGAGAAAAAGTAAAGAACAGAATCTGAATGTCAAACCTCTCAAGTGAGGATTTGTGCAAAAGCCCCATAACTTGGAGGCCTTTTTTTCAGAGGGATTTATAACATCCTGTAAGTGAACCTTGGGAAGGAAATCCTTTCTTTATAGATGGGCTATTTCATTAATCCTTAAAGCAGGATCCTGTTAAAAGAACTGCTCCATTAGAAGTGCTGCCCCAACAACAAAGAACAAAGAAACCCCAAACCAAAGGCCACCCAAAACATTTCTTCCTGATCAGTACAACAGGAAGAATCTGTCTTTTAGACAGTTAAATTGTTTTAGAGAGAGAGAAAAACACAAGTGTGAAATATTTCCACATTTTTTTCCAGCAAAATTATTTTTTCCTGTGTATTTTAGTAGAAAATGGCATTGCTTTCCCTTGACACTTATTCACTATTTCAATCTCTTTAGAGTTCCTGGAACAGGAATTGCTTTCATTTCAGAAAATATGAAAGACTTTCAACTCCTTTCATGGGATGGATGCGATGCTCATTTTTCCATCTGCGCATTTGTAGGGTGGGAGAAATAATTTTCTACCAATAGTGCAGAACATTAACTTTGACTTAATATTTCTTTGAGTCCAATATTCTGTGTTCAACTGAACCATACGTTCTTGAAACACTTATCCTGAAGACATTGAAAAGAAAAATACCTATTATGCTTCTCTTTTTCCTCTTTCCTTTATAAATCGCTCTTGCTCTTATGAATGTCTGGACCTTTCCAAATCCCCAGCCCAGTTCCAGTTAGAATCCATCTTCCCTGAACTTCTAGCCCTGGTTTTCTCTGTGACTTTCTCTGCTGAATTGTTTTCTCTAAAATATCCGTTAATAGAAAGGGTTTGACTTCCTGATTAAGTTGCATTTCAGTCTTCTTTTAGAAAAGCTGAAGAGGTTATATTCTTTAAATCTCTTATGTTATAGGTAATTTTTTCCAACAAACTTTTCTTTACATGACAAAGATTGTATTTGTAAATGATATTTCAATATCAAGTGAGCCAATCCTACATTTCAGCTGAAAATTACCCATTAAATACTATCTTTTCTCACTCACTCTCCTGTAGGGACAGATGGATTGAACTATTTTTCCTGTCAAGCCATTCAAAATCAGACAAGAAGGCTCTCATTGCTTTTCATACAAGGCCATCTAGACATTCTAATTATGATTCTATGGTTGTGTTCCATGATTTTGTAAGTGATCCTGCACTTTTGCTCCTGTTCATGTAAGTATATTTTTAGTATATCAGTAAGAGAGATTTTGTATATCCATGTATATGACCACAAAGCATTTTTGGTTTTTATCTTTATGCTGTATAAAAATTATTTTAAAAATCTCAGACATTAGGAGTTAGTATCTGGTCCTAGTTTCATTAAAAAGTATTTATTTTAGCACGTCTAAACCAACCAAGCAAGAAGTCATTGCTCAGCAAACAGGGTTTTAAAGAAAATCATATTTTAGTGGGTCAATACCTAATAGCAGAGTTGGAAAGTCTGCCTGAAATACTTTAAGGTCAGGATGCTTCCCTAAGACATGATGTTCCTAGAGGCAAGGTTCCCATGAACTCTTGCTCCAGATTTAGGAAGAAAATCCATAATTGTTGCAATATTATCCTTGTCCCTTGCAGCACATGGGAGGATTCTGCATCCTCAGACATTAGAATCCAGAGCAAAGTGGGGACTAATTTCCTCTGCCCTTTCTAATCACGGCATCAGGGGATGATAAAGGTTGGAAAGAGCCTCTGGAAATCTCCATTTCAGCCCCTGCTCTGCACAGGGACAGCAGATGTCAGGTTGCTCAGGGCTTTCTCCACTCCAGTTGGACCTTCTCCAAGTCAGGAAATTCAACAGCACCCCGGCAATTTTTTTTTGCCTTTTCAGGCTTTTCACTCTGTGATTACTGCACAGGTTGAACCATATTTTCTGTTTGATATATGAGCCTACAAAAGACTCTGTGGAGCAGTATCTTCTGTGCCACCTGACACTGGGGCAAGCCAAGGTCTCCCAAGCCAGGCAAGACTGCTCTGTTTTGTTTTCCAAGACCATCACAAAGAATTATAATCACAGTAAACAAAGTTCCTAGAGATTGTTAGTGGTCCTTTACTCCAATTTCCCATTGCAAGCCTGCATCAGCCGTGCACAAGTTCTTTGTTACATTTCCCCAAATGCTCCTGAAAGTCTTCCTAATAAAGTATTATTTCACACTAAAATAAATCACTTGGAATCTGTCTCCAAACTGACCTAGTACATGATGATTTTCACAACAGGCAATGTTGAAACAGGGTATTTCTAGAATGCCTGGATGGTTTGGGTTGGAAGGGACCTTAAAGATGATCTCATTCCACCCCTGCCATGGGCAGGGACATTCTTGCCCACGATGTTTAAGTTAAGCTTATTTGTGGCTTGTTAGACGTTTAAATAACATTAACCTCACTATATCCATTAAAGTAAATAAGATCATGTGATGTCAAAATAACTCATTTTTTAACACTTAATATCTGCAGAAAATTGCATATTTTTAGGCAAATTAATTTATCTGTGGAGCACTGTTGCATTCTTTATTGGAAAGAGTGTAATTTTTCTGCTTTCTGTTTCTGCCTATATTGGGCACATACCTTATTCAGGGCCCTAGAATTGTTCCAGGCCAGGATGGAGTTTGGATCAATCCAATCTAGTGGAAGGTGTCCCTGCCCACGGCAGGGTGTGGCACTGGATGGACTTTAAGATTCCTTCCAACCCAAACCAATCTGGGATTCTGTGATAGACAAAAGAATACACCAATATTCATAGATATTCAGGAAATTTTAGTGACCCTATGTAAAAACTGAGTCAGTATTTCTGGAGTCTCATTTGCTGAGAAAGAAATGTCACATTTCACAAAAAAGGTGAAGTATGGCCAAGTCTCTTTCCCACTTCCCTCTGGCATTTTTGTGCTTTTATTCTACTTAGAATTTCCTTATGCACACACACCTTATCAGAGGATTTACATATTTATAGAATTGTTAGAATTTTCCACATGAAACAAAGCTAAACTCAGTGATTTGGAAATCCCAAATCCAGACTAAGTGTAATGTAAGACTAAAACTGGGCATGAGCTGAAAGCACAGCAAAACAACCCCAGATTTTAATTCCAAAAATCAAGTTTCAGTTTTTGAACGTGGAACCTTGTACCATACTTTCCTTATTGCTATTTCTTCCCTTTCCTCATTTCCCACCTCCAAATTCCCCAAATAGGGAATTTACACCCTTTCAATCAAGACAAATGTTAATATTCATAGTGGCATCTACATATTTACAAGTAGGCAAAGTCTAATGACATAGAAAGACTCTTTGCTCGGAAAAAAATCATTGGTAGGTTGTTAAAGCAAAAACAAACCTTATGTTTCCAGTCAAGGACAAGAAAAAAGAAAATCATCAATTTATATTCATGTTTGGGCTACATTAATCTTAAAATATGCTTTAATATGCTGCATGTTATAAACAGCTTTTTAAAGCAGTTTTCTTGTTTGCAATAGTGTTTGTCATTTCACAAGGTACTTAGTGACTGAAACACACTTTCATGGAAAAGAAATATTAAATTTTCAATTTATTTTTTTGTATTTAAGGGAGCAAATTCTACTTTAATCTACTGATAAACCATTTGGAAATACTCATTGCTGAGCTTCGGAATTAAACACTAAGTGTTTGTGTGCTCAGTCTCAGCTAAGTAAATAAATTCTTTAATAATCATTGAAATTCTAAATTTAACAGCTACTACAAAACTTAATGTCTGCTTGGTTTTGTGTTTTGGTTTGGTTTGTTGTTTTGTTTTTAATTTAGAATGAGTGTTATACATTAAGATCATATTTTATTTATCTAAAATAATAATTATTGAAACAAGAGCATCATAATAAGAGCAATTTATCATGTGGAGCTGAAGGTCTGACCACAACTGAAGTCCTTATGCCAAAACCATTCCATTCTACTGATAGATAAACAACCTAAATTAATTCAATTTAAGCTTTCAAATTAGTAATCTAACATGTAAATAAATATTTATGAGTAGGTAGCTACTCCTTCATGCTCACAAAATAATGTACTGGGGTGAAGATCTGACAGCAATCCTTGGGAACTGATGTTGCTCCTCCCGACCCTAGTCCGTGAAATCACTCAGCACTTCCTAAACCAGTGAAGTTTTGGGCAGAATCATGGGAGGCTGTGGTGAAATCTCCCTGCCTAGAATGATAATCTTCATGCAGTCTTAAAACTGATGCAATTCGGGATAATTTTGTGCTCCTAAAAGGCAAAAGTATTGCAAAGGATGTCAATAAACAAAAAAAGTCCTGTTACATCACTCTCATATTCCCCTAATTGCTCCCTTGAGATACTACCACCTTCATCTGTCCTGACATAGCTGTAAAACCTGGTAATCTATGGAAGCTGATCCCAAAGAAGCACTTTCTCCCACACCAGTATTGGCATAGTATGTAAATATATTCAGATAAAGATGTTGACCTGGGCTGGCTGCCAGAGCCTACCCAGCTGCTCTCCTGATCTCCCTCCTCAACTGTGCAGGGGAGAAAACGAGATGAAAAACCTCATGGATGGTGATTAAAAAATGAAAGAAAACAAACAAGGAGGTCACTTACCAATTATAGTCACAGGCAAAACAGACTCAGCTTGGGGAAAATTAATTGAATTGATCACAACTAAAATATGTTTGGATAAAGAAAGCAAAATCAGATTAAAACAACACCTTTCACCACACCCACTCCTAAACTCTCCCAAGGGGAGATGGGCTGTGGGGGTCATGGTCAATCCATAAAAGACCCTCTCTGCTGCTCCTGCCTCCTCATACTTCAGTAATTTTAGAAAGAATTCCCAATAGGTACATCTAGAAATTGCATGGAAAGTATTCCATACCACAAGTCCAAGGGCAATTAACTGATTCTTCTAAGAGTGATGTAACACTTATTAAAATACAATGCAGTCCTCAGGGCAACCTGCTCTCAAGTTCCCTGTATTTCAGAACAAGACTGACTTGAACTTTATAGCAGAACTGAAAAAAAATACAAACAATGAAAGGATTACTGACAACAAAACCCAAACAAATAGTGCAGATATGTTCAACTTCTACAGGACAGCAATCAATAGGACTTGTGGGAAGAAAATTATTCTAATCCTTTTCAGGAACAGGACAAGAAGAAACACTAAACTGGTGAATGTGATTAGGATAAGAAACCAAGGCTTCTTATTAAATTTCTAAAAACACTGTTTTGAGTGGTGCTTGTTTTGCTGCTCATTTTTCTGTTACATTAGTCTGTGTAAAATAACAATCCTGAAATATCTGCGGAGATTTAAAAAAGCACTTTGAATCTATTTCTTCTCACTGCAAGAGTTTGGGTGTTCCTTCAGTTGTGAAAGCTGAACTGCGTTTTGCTCTTTATGCAGATATTTGGGTAAATAATATGTGCTTAGCTACCACCTCCACTACTACTTTGCCCACTTATGTCATCATCCAGCTCCAATAAGGCATTTCATAATTTTTATATGCTGAGAGATAAAATAATAATCTTGCTTAGCATGAAAAATTACTTAAATTTTTACTCACTGGAAGACTAAGTCACTCACAAGAGGACCAAGGAGGCACAATGATGAAGGATCACAATGACATGGAATGGTTTGGGATGGAAGGGACTTAAAGCCCATCCAGTGCCACCCCCTGCCATGGGCAGGGACACCTTCCACTAGCCCAGGCTGCTCCAAGGCCCATTCAACTTGGTCTTGGACTCTGCCAAAAATCAGCATTTTATTCCAGCGATGCCAAAAAACCTCACAAACAAGCTGGCAACAACAGACCAAGGCAAGTAAAAAAACCCCACATTCCTCCCCCCGCAAAAAAACAAAACAAAACAATACAAGCCTCAACAAACAAAACCTGCTTCTATTTAAATTAAAAAAAATATTTAATAATCCATCTGAAGACGTTAATTCATGTATTCACACCAAACCTACCTGATGGGCTAGGGAAAACAGAGAACAGAAAAAGCCAATTTGGCCATGCATAGCATGCCAAAACTTGAGGAATTTTTATTTCACAGTAAAATATCAGTTGTGGTGGAGCAGGGGGTGAACGCGGGAACCTTCTTCAGGACACCAGATTCCCTACAGGAAGATAACCCTACCCAACAATCTCAAAAAAATGAGTTGTGTGGGTTTTCCTAGTGCCCACCCTGTCCATGGGCAGCTGTGCTATCAGTCCCTGGGCAGAAGCTGTATCCATAGTCAAGGAGTGGGGCAAAACACAAAATCTACACCAGCAGAAGGTACCTCACTTCCTTGGATCTGAAACATCTGGGGACACCAACATGGAATCATGGAAGAGTTTGGGTTGGAGGGGACCTCAAAGACCACTTGGTTCCAACCTCTAGGACACGGTTTCATTTTCTTCTTCCCTTCACATAAATTTTGGCTGAGGAGCATAACTTAAATCCCTAAAAATCAAATGTGCTTAAATGCTAGCAGATTAAACTCCTAAAATGTTTTCATTGTATTTTCAAATGATTGCATTATGCAATCATTTTGGATAGAATTTCACCTTGGACAAAGGAAACTGAGGGATCTAAACAGTTCTCTCAGGTGCATTTGAAGAGAAATCTATGCATAATTTTAATGCAGAAATTAATAAGCCAGAGTCTTAGGCAAAAATCTGCATATTTTTTTTAACTGCTAATTTTTATATGCTCTGAAGATTAAAATTACTATAGTGCAGACTAGTTTAATGACCACTCAATCAAGAGAGGTCACTGACTTTTAAGTCAACCTTGGGAATGAAGAACAGAATATCAGAGTCTTGTTCTACATTTGCCTAGAAAATTAATGATGCATTAAAACTTAATGGCAGTGGAGTCCATCACCCCTCATAAATGGTCCATCTCCATGTGTCAGTGTGTACATTAAAATGATGTGTCTTGGAGTAAATGAGAAAGGGATCAAAAATTAACCCCATCCTCTGCGTAATTACTGTGAGGTGATGGTTGGAATAAGCACTCTGACTTCAGACAGTGATGGAGATGCTTCCCCACCACAGACCTCTAGCTGGGAATGAGCTCCATATGGAGAACCAAAGTCACCTCATGCAGCTCTGCTGACATCAGCATGAGTCAGACCCCCATGAGGGTTTTATAAAACCTCATTAGAAGGTCAAATAAAGGAGTAAGTGTTGCAAACTGGCAAAAAATATTTTCTCTTCTGTAATACTTATTCCACATGTCAAGTATTCATAAGAATCCCCTCTTGAAGTGAGCTGCAGCAAACACAAGGGTTGATTACTATTAAGGGCTTTCCTTTGAAATGCAAAATCTCTGCAGAGATTGAACACATCATCTGTTACCTGAGGCGAGGGTGTGTCTCAGTGTAGTCAGAACAAAGCCTCCTGAGCTCTGACTCTCCCTCATGGCCAGTGTGGGGAGAGAATGAGTGGAGCTCACCCTGCTTAGTTTAAAACATAAAAGAGAAAAATCCCCAAAGTTTCCAGCAAACAAAACTGATTGGTAAACAAAAGTTCCTCTCAGGTGGTTAGGAAGCCAGAGTAACTGAAAATTTTTAGTGCAGACTGTCCAAGATATTTGTAGCAAGGAATCATGGAATCACAGAATATCCTGAGTGAAAAGGAGCACACGAGAATCATCCATGAGAATCATCCATTCACAGAATCACAGAATATCCTGAGTGAAAAGGAGCACACGAGAATCTTCCATTCACGGAATCACAGAATATCCTGAGTGGAAAGGAGCACAGGAGACTCATCAGTCCAACTCCTGGCCCTGCCCAGACACCCTAACAATCCCACTCTGTGCCTCCCTGAGGGCATTGTCCCAATGCTCAAAGCCTTAGGGCCAGCCCATTCCCTGGTGGTCAGTGCCAACCACCCTCTAAGGGAAGAACCTTTCCCTGAGATCCAGCATAAACCTCCCATAATGGGTGGCACAACTCCAAGCATTCCCCATGCCCGGGCCCTGGCCCTGGTCACCAGAGAGGAGAGAGAGGTGTCCACTCCTCCTCGAGGAAACCATTGAGTACAACACTGAATTCCTTCCTGGAAAGCACCAGGAAGCTGCCCAGAAGGATTAAAGAATTGCACACATCCTCAGAAGAATGCAGACACAAACATAGCAGTAACTAATTCAGAACTTAGGTCCACATCCCACATGAATCATCCTATTAAACATCCCAGCAACAGAAACTGTGACACTAACATGGCAGATATTACTAAAAATTTATTTCAGACCCTTCCAGAGCACCATTTTGAAGTGAAATACTTTGAAATAAGGCATTGTTTGATGTGAATTATCTTTAAGAGGAGTAGAAAATCTTTCCCAGAGGGCTTCCAATAACACCTCCTGACCTGTTCAAATGCATTTCAGACTAGAAGTCCCAATCTATGGCTCTAAAATCCTTTACTGATAGGGGAAATGGGAAAGCAATAACTGACATCAGCTGAGATTCTGTTACTTCCTCAGTATTATTGCCCACGGGCTGCTGGGTATAAGGCACTCCTGCCTGGAACAATAAGAAAGTATCATTGGTGTAATTTAATTCATTAGAGAAGCTTTATGATCAATCATCCAGCCCTTGCTTCTGCTTAAAAACATCCCCTTCTGGCTGCAGCAGTGAATCAACTGAAGAGAAACATGGGAATTTTATTACCAGGGAGCTCCCATCCCTCGGAGCGTCACAGAAGATGGAGCAAGCCTCGGGACAGTGATTCACTGCACTCCACATCCCTCACCCCACTCAATATAGCCCAGGCAGAAATTCCATTACAGCTAAATGGAAATCAATTACACTTTTCATAGGCTAACTGCAAGTCAATGGTTTTAAAGGATGAAAATCCAAAGTTCACTACAAGTTTCTTATTACCGAAGAAATCATTCAAAAGCAACCCAAGCCCTGGATATTTGGGGAGTTAACAGTTTGAAAAAAGATCAATATATTCAGTTAACAATTGAGGGTAGAGAAGGTTCATTTATTAGGTAAATCAGAAATTTCAGAGATGAAATTATAGAGATAGATCTTAAGTCATAACCATTTTTGTCCCACATACGTACATTCAACTGCAAATCATGGAGGAATAACAGAGTTGTAAAGGTTGGAGAAGGCCTTTAAATCATCAAGTCCAACCATAAAACTACCATCACCACCATGTTCAGCACTAAACCTCATCCTCAAGGGCCAAATCCACAGGTTTTTTGAACACTTCCAAGCATGGCAACTCTGATACTTCCCAGGTCATCTTTTTCCAATGCCTTACAAACCAAAAGAATTTTAAGAGTCTTGCTACCGAAGTAAACTGAAATGGAGTCATTTATCAGTCTGCAAGTGACCTATACAGACATTTTTGGGGATTGCAGTTGGACATCTGGCATCCCCTTCCTTCGTCCCCATGTGTCTGCTCAGCTTTAGCAACTTATTCTGCCCCTCTTGAATTTTTATTGCGTTGTGTTGGCTTTGAAGAACAATTACCTGCTAAATGTTGCTGGCTTTTGCTTTAGCTTTGCAAATAAATGTGCTGGTGGCCGCTAAATGAAGTGCTAGAAATAAAAACTATCAGAAATTATTGCTCTCTTTGCAAAATGAAGTCTGCTTCTAATGCAAAGAATTTCTGGTGCCCAAAATAAAAACCTCTAGAGCTTAATCGTAGAAAATACGTTTTGGTTAATATTGAATTATTGACCTTCTCACAGAAGTACTGCTAGTTCAGGCAATTTCTGCACCAGCAAGGAAGTTTAGCATTAAAAATAAATCCTACTGAAAACAGATTGACTGGGGAATTTTGCACATTTGTGATTTCCAGGTATGAGCATAATCTTTATAGCAAAAGCCCAGAGACAATCCCATAAATCATTGCCCAGCAGCCATTGCACCTATACCTACAATGCCCTAAGAGCTTAAAATGAATGTAAATATGGGCTGCTGCCCAAATGGGTGGGTTTTCCTCACACTTGTACTCTGCTCCATTAGATTTCCAGTAGTTTGCTCCCACAGCTGGCAGGATGGATGAGAACCATTCACAGGAACAGGAATGAGGAGCAATTTCCCACTGAGAATAACCCCCATACACTGTTCAAGATTAATAAATCATGAAATCAAAGCATAAATGCTATGTCAATATTACATATTCACATGTATATTATGAATAATTTACTGTGACCAGCTCAGTTCTTCTGTATCCTTTCTCCAGGGAAAGTTATAAAGATGGGGAAAAGAATTCACCTGTTCCTTAATCCAGTTGTCTTAAACATGAGTCCTTAAATTGTATTCAGAAAAGGCCAGATTTCAAATTTTAAATGTTTTATTTAAATTTTAAAGGCCATGCTCTTTAACTATCAGACCAGATTCCTTGTAAAACAGACTACTTTTGTTACTAATTATTTTCTTTCCTATATCTTTCCAGCTAATTTTTCTACTAAGTTTTCCCTTATGTTTTCCTTACAATGCTTCTTTACATCATTTTCAAATCCTCATTCAAACCCAGATGGGATTTAAGTCTAAATGGATATGTTTGTTTTGTAGCTTTCAAAATAGGATTGCCTGCAAAATAAAATATTAAAAGAACACGTTATGCAGTTTTACTTGCAAATCCCAACTGGATCCTAGTTATATGTTATCTTCTCCTTAGAAACATTATTTCAATATTCCAAAAGAAATATCACCCTTTTTTGGGGTTTTTTTTGCTACTTTAAAAAGTCTGCACTGGCAAGTCTCAATGAAGCTGCCAATTTTCCATAGATTTTTCTCAATCATTAAGCTCAAGGCTTAAGCTCAAGAAGTGTGGATATTGTTGTACCCTAACTCTGGATCAATGTCACATTCTTCATGTAATTGCATATAATTTTCCTATACATATCTGATTTTTTGTTGCAATTTTTTTTTACAGGCTTATTGTTTTTAGCCTTTCAATTGATTTGGGTTTAAGTAATTGCTGTGCTACATTCAACCTTTAACCTCCACACTGTACAAAACCACTAGTGAAATTTTTATGAAAATAAAACTTTCAATGATTGACCATAAACTGTCAAATAATGTCATGCATAAGAAATCTCAAAACTCTTTATGAATATTTTTCTTTATTCTCAGCCAAAGGTGATGTTACCTGTTCATTACTTTAGTCCCAGAAGTGGAAAAAAAAAAAGGCAAAAATCTTCTGTCACTTAAAAAGTTGTCACTTGCATTTTATCTCAAGTCTTTTTTAGAGCATTATGATTTTTAATTCAATGGAACATTCACACTGAGGTGGAAAGTGAAGAAAAATGACAAAGTTGTGATAAACAGAGCTATAATCAGAACGAAAAACTGACACTGAACAAATAAATGCTAGAAATTAAAAGTTTGTAGCTTTGAAATGGTTTCTCAATAAGTTAATTTATTCATGGTACTGTATGTTGTGATTATGTGCATGCTAAATGCGTTTTATAATAAATCAGTGATACTGATACAAATATTAAATATCAATAGCAAATAGTCACCAAAGTATGATATTTGCAATAAATTATATTTGAGATATTAGCAGATAAATTATATTGTATATTTTTGCTGGCCATTTTTTTGCAGTGAACTTTTCAAGATATATCTCTCACTACATTGTGGCAATTATAAATTAGCTTTATGATTACAGAGAGACAACTGGAAGGCTTTTTTTTTTAAATATAGAGGCCACCAAGAGTACGAGCTCAACATGTTGGGAGAGCCTTTAAAAGTCCACTGATAGGAACATACTGAATCCTCAAGAGCTGGAGCAAAAATCAGAATTTTCCAATCCTTGCAGTCATGTAAATGTTACAGCTGAGTAAAAGCAGCTTTAGGGCACAGGGTGTGTTTACAACCTCTTGGAGATGCCAAGATCAATAGCACAGGCAGGAAGAACACAAGAATAACCCTCTGATTATTAAATTGGAGTACACCTTCACTCACTGCACTTGATCTGTTCTAGTCAGATTTTAGTCCATTATTCTGCTCTGGGGGGATGGCTCTAATCTGAATGAAGCATCTGTGGTAGGATCAAAATATTGAATCCATTTAATCAAGACGGCTTTCAGAACTTTGCAGAAATCCAAAATAAATATCATGCCTGTATTTAGTGTTGGTTCTCTGTGCTTCCTCCACTAAAACAGGCTTGATTCTTGCCAAAAACACATTTCACATGATGGTGGAGATTTAAATTTGCTGGGGAAATGATCACAGAAAGAAAAGTATTGTGGCAGAAGGAGCTAGAGAGTTACCAGGCCTTTAGAAAATTTCTGTCACAGGTTTTAATGCTGGAAAGGAACATCAGGATCATTTATCACATTATGTGCCCCCATGGATTCTTGCAGCAAATCTCAAACATCTCAAACAGACAATCACAGAGGCTACCACAACCCTAACTCTATTTTTCAAATTTAAAGTTCTTACTGTTTATTCACCTTTAGAAATTTTCACTCAATTCCTCCAGCTGTATTGAGTAATTCTAGTTTCTGGGCATTAAGATTCATATCCTTTCCTATCAAAAATCCCCTCTCTGAGCCAGAAACTGATCAAATAATTCTTAATATTACCTTGGATACAGAAAACAAATCTATATGGTCTGGTCCTTTTTCAGCTTCCAATTTTTTATTTTCTTAGGAAAATGGAAAAAAATATTGGCCCTGTAACAGAATTAATAATTAGGGTAATAATTAATAGACTGGTTAATAGTGAGCTGAATAATGCTTCTTCAAATAAAATCCCCCAGACCATAAGTATATTAAGAACAATTAGCAGAGGGTTTGCAATATTATTTAAACATGATAGAGCAACATAATTCCTAAGATGACTGCCCTCATCATGTGTACCCAGGTATTGAACTCCATGGGTAAATACCATTAGTGTTAGAACTCCACTCTAAACATTAAAATTGTCTGCTATTTGTCTTTCTCACTCTACACTGTGCTCAGTGGAGAAAATATGCAAATTGATCTCACTCCTTTTCCATTTGTTCATAACTTAGAGAATCTTGTTACTACAGGCAAAATAATAGCACTCTTCTCTTTGTAGGCTTTCATTTCTATCCTCAGACCCACAGAAATACACTTGATTTTAAAGTCACTCAGAACATAAACACACTGTTCTCATGACAATGAAATGCTCATTTGCCAAAAAAAACCCTAATTCCTATATGCTGCTTTATTGTTCAGTGTTCTCTGTTATACACTCATGCTGTCACACATACTACAGAGAATATAATTAGAATCAAATTATAATTTGTCAAAAAACCTTTTATTAGAAGGAAACTGAAAAAAAGTAAGATGATTTATTGTTTAAAAGTATATGAATTTTAAATAATGTGCAATAACTGTAAAAAAACTGTTAATGGGGTCTACTGATTTATAGAATAATTGACACAAAATTTTATCTGAACAGCATCCAAAGAGTCAATGCTGAATGGATACTGAGGGCTCAGATTACAACCATTGCACGACCTCAGAATTTCTCTCTCACTTCCAAATGAATTGGCATTATTTGCCAGTTAATGGAATTAATATACAAAGAACCAATGTGGGTGTAAACTTGAATTCAAAAATTTCATTCTCTCTTTATTCTGCTCATAAAGAAGAAAAACCTTCATGGTTATCTTAAACAACTGCTTCCCTAAAAGTGGGTCCGTAAAGAATACAGCTCCTGAGTGATGTGACTGATTTCATATAAGTGGATCAGAAGAATTCTGCTTCTTAATGGTAGATTCTGTAGCTCAATGCCAAGGCTTGAAGACAACACATTCTGAGTGAGTGGTCATCACAATTTCTACCCTTTTGCAGTGGGAATATCTTGTCCCCGGTGCTTGAAACAGATCAGGGGAACAGGAGAATAGGAACTCTGATTGGTGATGCTGAAGTCTTTATCTAAATTTTAGGTATTTGACCAAAACTACTGAAACCAGGTCAAATATCAGCTGTGTCAGCTGGCTTTCACTTTTTAGTTTTATTTGTGTTCTCAGCCCTCTGAGTGAGACCACACAGAAGTCTTCTCTCCAGAAATTTAACAAAATCAGCAGAGAACACAAAAACGGCAAGTCCACCCTAATCTAACTGGTTGAAAAGTGGTGTCAATGGAAATCCTACAGAGTCAATTTCCAAAGTACTCCAGAAACTGAGTTTTGAAATAGCAAGACTGTTGTCTCCCTGGCCTTCAGAGTGCTATCAAAATGCCAGCTCTGTGAATAGCACAACCATAATTTTGAGTTTAACTGTTTCAGAATGACACTCGGTGATGTGTGCCGCTATGATCACAAAGGTCTGGGGGTTAAGAAGGGATTATTCTAAACACAGGTCCGCTAAAGGAAAACTAAATTTGGTACTCTCTTGGTTTCTTAACCTAAAGCAAGCTGTACCTGGATCAAAACATGTTCCAGGAGGCAAACAGAAGTGGAGAAGCTCAATTATTCCAGGAAAGTGTCCCTGCCCATGACAGGAGGTAGAAATCAGAGAGCCAGGTCTCTTCCAATTAAAACCCTTCTGTGATTCCATAAAATACTGATAAAAATGCTTACTTCCTACTGTGAAGGCATGAAAGGACTAGAATTAGAGTGGAAGTAGGACCACCTAAAGGATTCAGGAGCCATTTTCTTCATATGAGATGGATCTTCTGGTTCAGAAAGCTACTGCGGTCTCAGGTGTGCGAGGAGAGTCCATGCTCAGAAGTGCGGATGTGCAGCTGCAACTGTGCTGAGCTCTTTCTACTTCAACCTTTAGCCTCGAGGAAAGAAAGAGTCAAGAGGAATCAGAGGTGCCTCACCAATATCTGCAAAGATAAGTGAGGCCTTTGTGCCTCTTTCAAGAGCCCAAGTCCATAGTGCCTCTTCCTCTTCAAGGAAGGCATTTCAGAGATCTGACGGCACAGCCGCAAAGCTCGGAGCCGAGCTGAGGCTTTCTTTCTACCCCTGGCAACGATTAACCTTTCCTCTCAGATCTCCCAAGGCCAGATGAAAGATCCCTGAAGATCAGAACTCCAGCAAGGGAGTGTGACCCACTCTATTAAGGGCTTTGAACATTAAGACCAAGACCCTGAACCCCATCAAAACACCAACAAGCAGTTTGTGCACAGTAGAACAGCGGGAAGGATCAAAAAGCCCCCGCCCAAACTTCATAGGAATTGTCCTGCTCTGTCCTGCATGAACTGGAGGTAATTGCAGAGTTTTTTGGCAGCACAGAGCATGTTTGAAGTAGTTTGATGGTGATCTGACAAAGACATGTAATAATGTTATGTCAAACGAGCGGGAGCGCTGCAGGCCAGTGACACTGTAAGGCTGGAAAAGAGTGGGGCTTCCTCTTGATTCCAACAGCACCACACATCTGCTGGCAAATGCAGGAGAGCTGCTTGTCTCCTCTGGGAATGGTCTCTCTAAACTCCCACATTAATTTGGCTGTGGCTGGTTATAACCATAGTTTCGGCCTTTTACCACTCATATGCAATTAAAAGAATCACTCAGAATAAGTTATAGAGGAGGGTAATAATCTTTTATAGGGTGACAATTTGAAGATGATGAGGGACAGGACGTGAGAGAATGGCTGAAGTTGTGTCAGAGAAAGTTTAGGTTGGCTGTTCAGGAAAGGTTCTTCCCCAGAGGGTGGTCAGTCCCCCCATGGAATGGGCATGGGCCCAGGGCTGCCAGAGCTCCAGGAGAGCTTGGACAATGCTCTCATGTACAGGGTGAGAGTGTTGGGGTGTCTGGGCAGGGTCAGGAATTGGACTGGAAGATCCCTATGGGTCCCTTCCACCTCAGGATATTCCATGACTCTATGTGTAAGCAAGTCAATGTATATTAAAAGATCCAATTATGGAGAAACAATCCTGCAATGATAACTAATTTATTAAGAACAACAAGGGTATTATGAAATCGTGAATTAAATACCTAATATAACCTGCTAATTATGACTACTACATATTCAAGTGATATAAACATTAGCTGAGTCCAGCTGATTAAAAGCACCTCTAAAATATGATGATGTTTGCTACATGGATCCCGGTGTGGTCCAAGTGAATTACTTATGGAAATATCCAGGTAACTGTCAAGCTGTGAACTTTTTCTCCTGGAGGGATGCTGTGGTGTGACCATACCTGGGCAAGATAAGTCTCCTTTCCTTGGAAGCTGTAATATTGAGTTTCCATTGTTTAACACATTGTCCCAAGGGAAATGCATGCTGGAGCTGAGGTGTTTCTGTGTGAAAAATATGATTCAGCTGAACATTATTCTCAGCTTTGTCAACCACTTCTCCCGACTGTTTGAAGAAGTTATTTAAGAACTCTGTGAGTTAAAAAAAAAAAAAATAAATGTTTATTTGAAACATAATGGATGTGTGGAGAAGAAAATCAAAAGTAGTATAGATGACAGATTTTTTTTTATAGCTATGGAGTGAATAATGTTTTAATCCTTTGCACAGGAGAACGGGTGAGGGAACAAAATAAATCTCTTAAAGGTCACAGGTGGTGCTTTGTCTTCATAATAAAAAAAGTTGAGCTTCACAATTTATAGAGAGACTCTTTTTCTGCTGCCTATAATAAGACCTACAGGCTTATTACTCTCCCTTAAGTATTACTTAAACAGGCCAGGAAACTATTTTCTTAGTCAGCCTTAAACATATTGAACTGTTTTGTGGCTGTTTTGTGGCTCCTAGCTTTGGAATAATGAAGTTTTCAGCAGCAGAAGTATCAATACCTTTCCAATAGTTTCTTTTGTTTGTCTGGAACAAAAGAAACCAACAAAAACAGAAAAAAACAAACAAAAGTTTGTCTGTTTCTTAAAATATGGGTATGAGAGTCATCAGCTAGAGATGTTCTAATTAATGAAATAAAGAAAAATTGAGGAAGAAATGGCAGTGTTCAGGACACTAGTTGTTAAAAAATGCTTGATAACAGTGGTTGCAGTGGCTTCCAATTAAAGAAAAAAAAAGCCTAGAGAAAATACTGAGTTTTGGCCCCAGAATCATCACTGGAAAACATGTACATTAATTCAGAGTTGCTAAATGAGGCTATAAATTTCCTTGATTTTACTGGTAGAGAAAAACACTGAAAAAGGATTTTGAAAGTAAATATGACTTTATTTAGACTGAAGAAATAAAGAGACTCATCAAATATGTGAGAATTGGCTTTTTCCCTAACTTACTGGTAACATTCCAAAACTTCAAACATTTGAATTTATAAAACCTGTAATTCTAAATTGGGATGAATTACATCTCAAGATGCAGTTTCAACTTGTTGAAAATTATTTGCAGGTAGGAATAGTTTTGGAGTCTTCTTCAATGTTCTGCCCACTTTGACAGCATTAAAGGCTGAATTTTGGACCTCTAATTCAGGCTTTGAAGAGCTGCCTTTGAGTTAATAAATGGTATTTCGCATAAAACCTGTCTCCACTTCGACATTTTTTTTAATATGTTCTGGTGATTAGGATACAACAACTCATGTTTGATGCTTTTGAGGATTCAAGAATGAGTGGTTTGGTTGAGACAGCATAACTGGGAGAGCTGTATTTACCAAAACCTCTATTAAGTCCCTGAATGCAAAAT
>JANRMJ010011766.1:0-25640 GCA_025584955.1 Alethe diademata | reverse complement strand
TTCCTTCCCTCCTTCCTTCCCTCCTTCCTTCCCTCCTTCCCTCCCCTCTGCCTCTCACCCATGAATAGGAATTGTAATCACTGCACCCTGCATTTCCCATTTTGGTTCCTGACACCAGCTGCCTTGACAACAGCACCTAAGAAGCCAGGTGGGATCACCTGCACCTTTTTGGGCTCTGCTACTTGCATTGAAAAACTTCCCCACAGTAATGAAGAACTTCAGTATACATTTGACCTGAAAGTAAAAGAATGGTATTTCAATGGGGCTGGAACAAATAAATCTCCCTCCTCGCTTCTTCTTAGTGTTTCTGGACTCTGGAGCAGCAGTAAGGCACAAGGACCTGCTATGCTGAGTGAGAAAAGGTCATTTTTGCACATCAGATCTGAACTGCATTTGTCACCAGGGCTGTCAGTGATCCACAGTCACGGTGAGTCCTCACTCATGGTGATTCCTGCTCATCCACACCGAGGTCAGGAGTGAGCTCCCCCCCTCCCCATGGCACATTTGTCAGGGCATTTCCTTGTGCTGGACTAACCCACCTTCCTTGGGAGCAGTGAGCTGAGGTTCTCAGTCAGGAGCAAAAGGCCAGAACAAAGGTCTGACATTACAGATGGACCAACATTTGCAGCCCTCTGTGCTTCCTGTTGCTGTTTTAATTTTCTTTGGCAGGCATTGCCAGCCTGTTGCAATTCAGCCAGCCCAGCTCTGTTTCTGACAGGCAGGAGAGGAGCAGTAGGAATCCCTTGGGAACAGGTAGGAACCAGCATCCACCTCAGCTGCACCTTGGACTTTGTACCTTGGACCTCAACTATTTTCATCAGGGTTAAGCTCTGCTCACCCATCCTCCCCAAATTAACCAGAATGATTTTTCTCTTTCCCAAATACAGGTGATTATCTTTGCAGAAACCCCCAGACTTCAGTAAACAAACCCTTGATTAAGAAGAATCCATCAGCTCCTTTGGAAAGATCCCTCCCATTACTATCCTCTGCAATGAGCAACAAAAAGTTTAAAGACTTGGAAAAAAATCATGTCAGGGGTAGCCTTCCAGATCAGGATGGAAACTATGTCAAAACCTGAATTTGTCAGAGACTAAGGAAAATCTCTCAAATCTAAAACCATTCCATTTTACTCTGATATTGATTTTATGATTCTATGATTCTGTTGTCTCTAAAGGTCCATTCAAAGCCAAAACATTTTATCTTTCCATGATTTAGTAGAGCTAAAGGTCCTGGTATACTTAGATTCAGACATTACGGACTTGCGCTGTCAGTATATAAATTTTGATTTCTAGAGCTTAGGCAATGACTAAATTTGGGAATTGCCAGAGTCAGGGCACAGAACTTGGCTTTGGAGTTCATTCTTCCAAATGTCTCCATTGATAGCCAAGCCTTTAGCCCAGACAAAGTAGTTCCCAGCCATGCTCTGAGAGGTACCAAGAGCCAGGGACCATTCCCATGTATGGACTTAGATATAAACAGCTTATTTTGGGAACTAGGAGAAGTATCAAGTGATAAACCAAGTCAGGCTGATTCAGTGCCAGACAGCAGGCCCCTGTAGTGATGCTTCTAGCAACAAAGACAAGGTTGTGGGATAGAGGATTTATTAATTATTTTTGAAATCCGTAAAGGAAAAGCTTCCCAGGGCCAGATATCAGGTGGTATAAATCAGTATCAGAGATGTGCTGGTTTGCACACATTGAGCAGTTATCCTGCACCCCTAAAAAAAAACCCAACCAAACAAACAAAAACAGACTGGACAAACATGGAGCTGCTTATTATTTTCTTCAAGAGTCATTTCACCCCTCCTTTTCTTCCTTCCCTTCATGTCTGAAAGTCTTTACTGCTGCACAGTGAAAGCAAATAAACAAGGAAGGTTAAAATCTAAAAGCACTCATCCAAGTTAATTAAGTTCAGCCAGCCTCAACTACATCATCTGGTAAGATCTGGCAAGTGTGTGTGTGTGTGTGTGTGTGTGTGTGTGTGTGTGAGCACATGCTTGCCTGTGTATATGTTCCTCTCTTCAGGAAGAATCCTCCAAAAGTGCACCTCTTTAAAATACATTATTTCCATGCCTGGCTGTGAGGGTTTTTGATTTTTTTCCTTTATTTTTTCTTTTTTCTTTTTCCCTTGTCTGTTTCTGTTCTTACAGCTGCTTTCATATTTTTCTCCAACTACCCATTATTACATTTTTCTCCTTTTATTTATGATGCCTGATTCCCAACGTACATTATTGCTGCTCTGTTGGTACTTTATTAAATACGATACAGATACTGGAGTGAGAGTGAGGTTTTATGTCCCACACATGGTGTGCCGTAATTGTGGCATTTTTACTTTCCATTAAGAAGTATCTCCAGGAGGGGAGGATGGGGGACTCGCTTCATTACTTCTATAAACCAAAGAAGAAACCCCAGACAAGCTTGATGAGTTGTTAAGTAGTCTTTAAAGAAGTCTTTAAATCAGGATTAGATGTCTTTCCTAAAGAGACTCCCTAGTTCAGGCACAAGTTAGAGGCCTGATAGAGGGATGACTGCTTAAATCTTGTCTCTTGCAGGAGGGGAAAACCCAAGCTATACTGAAATAATGATTCTTCTGGCCTTCAAATTTATGAGAGTGTAATAAGAAGACAGTGGTTTTAGCAAGCCAGGCAAAGACAGTGTAAATCTGTTAACACATTCATGATGAAAATATAAATGTATGTATTTGAATCTTGGTCTGAAAGAAAGGACAATGAGCTCAAGGCAAAGTGAGCACTGGCTGAGCATTAAAATATGGCCCTGTAGTCCCTTTCTTCTTGGAATCTATCTCAGAGATTTCTAAGAATCCTTTTTTCTACGTCACCTTTGAATATTTTGAAAATCTAATTTATTTTATGTGCTCATTTCCCTGTCAGTGAAGGATTGCTCCTACCCCACCTCTAAACTTCATTATGGACATTTCTGTGCAGAGTTGCTTTGTTCAGCCTCTCAGAGTCTGAGCACTGAGCAGGGCTCAGAGACTTTCAGTTGCATCAGTGCTGGAATCCTGGCGTTGCCAGATAAAAGGGAATGATAATAAATTGGGGTGAATTTTGTGCATTCATTTTCCCATGATGAGCACTAGCCCTGATCCAAGGCAGATGGGGCCATGAGAGCAGACTGCTGCAGGCCATGAAATGGCCAGAACCACGATTGTCTCATTGCCAGGGCCCTGGCAAGGCAAAACCTCTGCTGGGAACCAGGTCCTCACTGCATTTTGGCCACTGGCCCTGCTTGCCTTTCCTCAGGACCTGTTTGTTTACATCTGAGGACTTTTTCCAGGGTCTGTCCCAGCTCTGTATTTCCCCCTAGCTTTGGCCTGATCTCAGTTCTTGTCTTTTCTGCCTAAAATTCTGAGAAGGCTTCACTGCTGATGGTATTCACAGAGGGATCAATATCTAGATCTTCTTGCCATGGTGGGAGAAATTTCTCCCACAAATCTAAACCACAAATCCAGAGATGTATTAAATATTAATACGAAGCTTGGCATGCACACATAAAACCCAAATGAAATAGTCAATAAAAATAAAAACTGAGAAATCAGAAGGACCTCCCTGACTCCAGTGACTTGAAATGAAGCTGCAATGAGAAAAGAAGTGGTAGAGTTGAACAATTTATTTAATTTCTCTATTTTTCTTCCATAATTATAAATCTTTCCTGGTAGAACTGTTGTCTGTGTGAGCCAAAGAAGGCAGGAAAGAGCAAGGAATGACAATCCTATACTTATGTGCTGCCCGTTTTGTTCACACTTCACTTTGTGGCACCTCTTCATTTAGAGAAGAACAGGTGCACATGTAAGGAATATAATATTGGGGGGAAAAAATAGAAAGGACACATTAAAAAAAATCAGAAGTAAGGACTCAAAATATGGATCTCTGAGATCAGTTTAGTCTGTTGTGGAGTATCCACAAAATAGTTAAGGTGGAATGATGGGAATCTGTGTTTGTTGTTGTAGACTGGATTTGCTTGAAACAGCTGAGCAGTGTTGAAGTTTAGTCATTGTTGAACAGAGTGACTTTGTACCTTCATTTCATGCTGGATCAACAAGAATGAGTTTTCTACTTTCTTGTAAAAAATTGTAGTTTTGATTTGATTATAGGTGTCCTCAAATTCTATCCACTTGCTTCAAAGGAAAGAATGAAGGAGATGTAACCTTGGTATTCCCAAAAAAGCTCTAGAGTGATAGAGAGATGTTCACATTGAACTGAGAAGGGTGAGAAACTACAAATCAATATGCAATTGCCAAGTCAAATTTATTTCAGCCCCCAAATGCCTTTGATAATCTCCATTGGCTCCCAATTCTATAGATTAGAATACAATTTCAAACATATTTTCAACCATATTTAGCCTATCAAATTTAGCCATTCCTTTTTGAATCATTTCAGTCATCCTTGTGTAATATTTTGCAACTGACAGGAGAATCTATCTTCTTTACTTCCTTTCCTTTTTATCTCCGGTTTCCCCCCTCCCCACACATTTATTCACGTCACATGGGATTCAACATTTAAACACTTTAAGCATCAGAGGTCTCTTTCTAAAAGCTGTACCCTAACAAAAGACCTCTGGTAACCAGCAGAGGGTAACTGCAGAGGCCAACATCACCACAATATCAGTGAAAAAAGCATCTCCACTATTTGACAGCTCTTTCTTGCATCTTGGGTGCTTTTGAGAGAGAAGCTTCTGTGTTTGATGCATTCCCAAGGTATGGGTTTCAGAAGTCACTCTTTTTACCAAAGAGGTGAACAGGCCAAATAAGATAAAATCCTAAAATAATAGGATTTAGAATTTAGAAAATCAGGTAATATAATTGCCTGATATGGAAGGAACCCACAAGGATCATCGAGTCCAGATCCTGGCCCTGCACAAGACAACCTGGAGCATCCCACCATGTGCCTGAAATGCTCCAGAAATGCTTCTGGAAACCTGTCAGGCTTTGTGCTGTGACATTTCCTGGGAAGCCTGTTCCAGTGCCCAGCCACCCTCTGGGTGAAGAGTCTTTTTCCCAATATTCAACCTGAACATCCCCTGACACAACTTCAGGCCACTTCCCTGGGTCCTGTCACTGGGAACCAGAGAGGAGATCAGTTCCTGCCCCTCCTCTCCCCCTTGTGAAGAAGCTGTAGATCATGAAAAAAAATAAAGTTTTACAATGCTCAAGCTTTAAGTTTTTAGTTTATGCAGAAATCCACTGAGCAAACCAAATCAGACAGCAATGAGAGCTCCAGATCCCACCGAAATGATGGAAAATGAATCCCAACAAATTATACGAACTACTTAGAGGTGGAAGTAATATTCTCTGTGCTGTTGTCAGCCCCTTTCCCAGTTATCAGCAGCAGAACTGACGCTGTCTGCTGAATAACACATTTGTTTATACAGTAGATTGAGAATGTTTGTGCGCGCAGCAAACTCCTCGGGGGTATGAACAATGTGTTTCTGAAGAGTTCCATTAGAATAATCAAGACTTGTAGAGTGATAAACAGAGCCACAAACACAAAGTGCTGCCCAGGCTCTCGAGTTCGGTGTCAGGTCCCCAGGACGATCTGTTCAAACAGCTTTTCCTGTGGTGCAGACACAGGTTGCTACACGAGTTACAGAGGAACCGAGGGCGAGACGTGGTCATGGTGCATTTTAGATGAGCCCTCATCAGCAGCATGCCGGCTTGCTGCAGAAATCTCTTTTTCATTTCAAAAGGCCCAGATCCTTTCATTTATGCAAACTGTGTGAAATCTGTCAAAGTGGAAAGATGTCCGTTTTGTTTATCATGGAGACCAGAGCAAAGCCAAATTCTTATTTTTGTATTTTTATATTTTCCTCATAGTCTGTATCAAGGATACTCCCCCCTCTCATCTAAATTATACCAGAGAGTCAGAGAATATCCTAAGCTGGAAGGGGCCCACAAGGATCATCAAAGTCCAGCTCCTGGCCCTGCACAGGACATCCCAACAATCCTACCATGTGCCTGAGAGCTTTGTCCAAACATTTCTTAACCTCTGGCAGGCTTGAAGCTGTGACCACTCCCCTTGGGAGCCTGTTGAGTGCCCAAGCACTCTCTGGGTGAAGAAAATTTTCCTAATACCCACTCTAAACCTCTCCTGACACAGCTTCATTGTGTTGACAGCACACTGAACATCCAATGTGGACCAGCATTTGGCCTGGAAATTTCAGCATCCCAAATGCTGTTTCTGTGGTCCTGTGACTTTGTGACACTCCTTTTGAGCTCAAAGGGTGCCAAATAGCTAGAGGGATATGCACATCTCTAGTAGTGCTCAAGGCCAGGCTGGACAGGGCTTGGAGCAATCTAGAACAGTGGGAAGTGTCCCTGCTCATGGCAGAGTTTGGAACAAGATGAGCTTTAAGGGTCCTTCTCAACTTCACAGTGATCCTGTGACTCTATGAAATAAGGTATGCCTCCAGGGATGGCTAAATGTGATTTAATCTTGGTTTCCCTGTCTCACAATGAGTAGAAAATGTAGAGAAACACAAATGAAAACATGGACTATTTTAAATAAAATTCAGAGAATCTGAAGTTGACTCATGAGTAAAAAAAAACAACAATGGGACAAGGAAAATTTTATTGATGTGGAGTTAACAAAGTTCTGGTAGGAGAACAGAGACATTACAGAATCTGTGCTTTGGTGACAGCCACAAAGATAAAGAGGTCATCAATTTGAGTCCTATTCCTTCAATAACACAAAGCAAATATTGCTTCCTACTTCAAGAGTTATATCAAATTAAATTGTTTCCATACTGTCATAAAGTAGTTGTTATGAAAACATTGAACTGAAGAAGTTCATTATGACAATATCATTTCAATATTTTTTTCAAATAGTTAAGACCCCAAATACACAGCAAAACCAAAATTTTCCTTTTTACACATACATTTCTTTGGTGCCAATCACTTGGTAAGCTGATTTGTGCAGCCATAATGAGTTGGTCAAGAAGAAGAAAGGAAGATAAGAAGACATAAAATTAGCAAAAACATGCCTAAGGCTTTTGACTTCTTGACTTCAGTCTCCTTCTCACAGCACTGTGATGAGTGACAGAAGTCCTCTGAAGCCTGTTAATTTTGTTTTATTCCTTCTGTCCTGTTTTTCCACTTCACTTAATGCAGGTTCTTGCTCTGAAGGTTAAAGATCTCTCTTTAACTATATTGCATCTGTTCATTTGTAGAAACACCATATTCTCAAAATTCATGTGCAGCTAAAGGAGATTTCTCAGTCTCCTGCTCCTAGTCTCTCACTCTTTTCCTTTGCCCCTCTCCCATCCTTCCCATTGTCCATCCAGAAAACAACCCAAAGGCAGCTGTCAAAGAAATTTTGTCAGGAAAGAATTCAGGTGAATGGGATAGTTGTTCTGCTGTCTTCAGAAATATATCCCTAAAAAAATATATAATGAAAACTTAATCTAATCTAGGGTTCTTTCTCCAACACCTTCCAAGTGTTGACATCTGGATAAAAGACACAAAATCCAGAGTAATTATTAATTTTGCTTCTTTTTTTCTTTTTTTTGTTTTTGTTTGTTTTCTTTTGGTTTTTTTGTTTGTTGTTTTTGCTGTTTTTGTGGCTGTTGTTTTTATTGTTCGTGTTGTTGTTGTTGTTTTTACCTCCAAACCTATATTACCCACATTGCATTTGATTTCTCTTCCACTTTTTTAATACTCAACATACTTCAGACCTGTTCTCCTTCCTTGATATCATTTAGAATCATAGAAGGGCTTGAGTTGGAAAGGGCCTTAAAGATAATTTAATCTTTATACTCCTGAGATCTGTATCATATAATCCTTGTGATTCAAATTCTTGCCACAAGTTCACTTCCCTGAGCCTTCCCATTTCACATTTCAGGGAAGTGTTACTGTCTTCTCTGTGGCTGAAATATTGTGAATATGTTGTCTCTGCCAGCCTTTTTATAGTGTGTGTCTTCAAGACCAGAGGCCAAAAACAAAAATAATCTTGTACATTTGGGATGTTGTCCCACTGATCTCCCTCTTCACCTGCTTTTACTTGAGCATGTGTCAGCTTTGAGCCCACACCAGCTGGATGTGGAAGCTGAGCAAAAAGGAACCAGCTCCTGTCTCAACTTCAAAAACAGCTGGATGCCAATAAAACTCTTTAAGATGCTCTGGCTGTCATTAAACTGAACTAAACCGGTCCCGGGAACATTTCAACCCTCAGTCATAGGCACTGCTAAACTGCTAACACACTCCCTGCTGTGATTTTGCCTTCTGTTAATTCAGACAAATGAAATTGTTTCCTGCTCTTCAAATCTAGAGGCACATGAAACCAACAGTGACCACCTAATTTGACTTTCCCAAATATGTAGCCTGTGGGATTTCACCCAGAGCAATGCATCTTGTCAGAAGACGTTTCATTTGAATCTTTGCACTGCCTGAATGACACTGTTGTTCAAAATAATGGATAAAATAAGAGTTAATGTGACGGCATGAGTGGTTTGGGATTTTTTTCTCTATTCTGTATATCAGCAAGTTTTGTTCTGGGCAAAATGTGTCTTAGATTCCACTTCTCTTAGAAAGATACAAAATTCATCTGGTCTAAAGTACTCATATCCTTCCCATATTCCTGCTATTTATGTAGTGAGTAGGAAACATATGTGAGCAAACTTCTTTAAGAAATAAACAACAAAACAGAGAAGGAGTTTCAGTGTGGAAGGTGGGGAAGAGGGGGAAAGTTTGACTCCCTCATGTTCACTTTGGTCAGTGGTAAAACAGCTGCCCATTTCAATTAGACAGCTGCACCAGCTCCTTTCCACAAAAGCTGTAGAGCCAGAGAAGTTTGTGCTGACCTAAATTCCCCCCGTGCTGCCACCAGCTCCCTGCATTATTGACACAAGATGATTCTTTATGCTTTCCCTAACTTCTGCCTTCCCATTCCTCCATTGCTGGTGGTATGTCATTTGCTGCACAGATGTTTCTCCCAGGCCATTGCAAGGTTATTTTTCAAGTGACTTCTTCCAGCAGATGTTCCCCAGTCCCCAGGTGTGTGTGTTGTCCCCTCCAATGAGCCGAAACTCAGCGGTGTCGTGGTGCCTCTGCCCCTTTGTGGTGCAGGGTCCATGGAAAGGCACAGCACTGACAGCTCTGCTCCTGCCAGGCTGCTTGGGGCCAATTCCCCTCCCTGCTCCCCTCCTGGCTGGTTACAAACCCACTGCCTGGGCTGCACAAAGCAGCTTTCTGTGCTGCCTGGAATGAACTTGTATAATCGCTGCGGAGAGCACGCCCAAAAAGAAGAATTAATTTCACCTATTATTCAGGCAGCCAGGTTCTATTTCCCTGTAGAGCCACAGAGGAAAGCCAGATGCAATAGCTAAAGGACATTTATAAAGCAATGTTTTGAATGCAAGACCTTATTTTTCTTGGTACCTGGGGAGTCAAGGTCATGTAACCAGGTAATGTAGGAAAGCTGGATAAACCACTGAGCTCCTTCCCTCAGAGCCCATAATCCAAGTCCACCTTAGCAGATGACTAAATATAGGTATTTGTTCCTGTCTTCCTCTACAATCCCTGTTTTCTGTACAGTTCAGATGCTTTCCTAGTGTTCATCTCTTGGCATTAATTTAACTTTTTTTCTTTCTTTAAACATTGCAGGGGTGCAGACTGGCTCGCAATGACAGCCCTGTTTGGTTCAGCTAATATCTGGGCTAGCTTTAGCCTCAGGCTATAGAACAACTCCTTGTGAGCCTTCTGTGAGATAAAATGATAAGTAGAATCTTTAATTATTATTATTTTTAAATGGATACTATATATTGAACTTGAAGAAACAGAAGTCTCTATTTAATTAGAGAGAGAAGAAAACCTGAAAGGAAATTTCTTCCCTCCACCCCTTTCCATCATTTCTCCCATCTGAAATCAGTCTCTCATTCAGGTGGCCATGGGCAGAAAAAGATGAAGCCAAATCCTCAAGAAAACCTCTCTGTAGACAGACAATCTTAGGCCATATCAGGAACAGGACTATCATTAGTGGATGCTGATGGGATTTTTTCAAGCTCTCTGTCTCAGACTGGCTCCTTCACTTCATTTCTTCCCATCATGGTGAAGGCACAACTCTCTCCTCATCCCTGTATCAACAAAATTCAGTATTTTTGTTCCTCACTGCTGAGCCACAGCAGAGGAGAAAGGAACTTGTGTGTTTACTGCCAGACAAGCCTGCAGAAGTGAGACCAAGACAAACCTCCTGCCAGACATTTTGGCTACATCTCTGCTCGTCAGCTAAGGAAGTGTCAGGATCAGCTCTCCATCCCCGAGGCCAGCTGGCACAATCCAGACATTTCCTTAGCATTAAACAGCCTCCCCTCCAAAATAAAATAGCCAATTCCAACCTGCCTACTGGGGACAGACCCTGGTGCACGCTGGCTCCTGAGTTGTGCCTGGGAATTTTCTGGGCCAGCACAAGCTACCATGGATTGGCAATGCGCCACAGACCATCTGACCAGCCCCAGAGTCTGCCAGATTCCAGTGTGTGCCTCTGTGCCACAGTGCTGGTTTGTTTATTGGCACTAAGCCCATGCAGATATGCACAAATCCATGGCTGGACCTGATGATCTTAAAGCTCTTTTCCAGTCTTTCTTGGAATCCAATTTTGTGATGCTAAGTACAGGCATACACACACACACATACACACGTGTACATTCACCAGGGGGAAGCTTGTGACATTTCCTTAGCAATTCCAGCCACTTCTGCTTCCCAGCAGCTTGTGGAAGTCACACTGCTTCAACATGGGTGAGCAGTTGCTCTTACAGGCAAGATTTACATGTTGCTGCCTACTTGATTTATTTTTTTGATGATTTTTTTCCTCGTAATTCACAGTATTGGTGCCCACTATTTTAAAAATCTGTTCTATATCTTTGTGAATCCAAGGATAACCTGAAGGAAACCTACAGGAAAATGGAGAGAGACTATTTATAAGGCCCTGAAGTGAGAGGACAAGGTGGAATGGCTTCAAAATGACTAAGTAGGCTTAAATTTGATTTTAGGAAGAAATTATTCCCTGTAAGGGTGGGAAGGCCCTGGCAGAGGTTGCCCAGAAAAGCTGGGGCTGCCCCTGGATCCCTGGAAGTGTCCAAGGCCAGGTTGGATGGGGCTTGGAGCAGCCTGGAAGAGTGGAAAGTGTCCCTGCTCATGGTCAGGAGGGTTGGAATGAGATGATCTTTAATGTCCCTTCCAGCTGAAACTATTCTATGATTCCACAATTACGACATCTGGAACTGAATGTTTGGAAGTTAAGCCAGCAGAAACCAGGAGAACCTGAACATCAGTTCTTCACCAGGAACTATGACTTGACCTCCCTCAGGCACATGCAGGTGGGGAAAGGTATGACACCTCTGTAGAAAGGTGCAGACAGCTGCAAACTTGCATTTTAAACTGTCCTTACATGAGCCAGCTGCTGCCTGCAGTCTGATGGACACCAGCATGAGCTGAGCCTGCACTTCCAGGGCAGCCTAAGCCAGCCTGGCTATATCTGTGCCAAAAAAGCTCACCATCAGCTGAGTGCAGGAATCAGTCTTTGCCCCTTTTCACCTCTATTGATCCACTTAGCACAGCTGCTATAGTTTTGATCCACATCATCCAGCCTCTGTGCCTGCTCATAGTCCAAGGTTAATAGGAAAGAGGCATTTGCATAAGGAAACTTTTTTTTTTTTTTTAATGTGGTAAGACATCAGTACAAGCAGTGTTTTATCATATGTCTTCAGAATAACTATGGAATGGAATGTTTCTACTGCTAAATGAGTGTAGATATTCCTGAAACATGGGCTTGTATGGTTCTATTTGGATCTGGCAGCCACATTTTCCCATCCACCTTCACTCAGGTAATCCAAATGTGGGATTGAGTGGTCTGACTGAAAACTAGTCCAAGACAAGAAACATGTGAATTTTTAACAACACTTTTTCAGTTGAAGAAGAGAGAGCAGGTCTGCACACACTGGAACAGGGGAGAGAAGACCGTGGAATCATAAAATCATAAAATTATTTTGGTTGGAAGGGACCTTAAAATTCATCTATTTGCAACTATTCTGCCACGGACAGGGACACTTTCCACTAGGCCAGGTTGCTCCAAGCCCCATCCAGCCTGGCCTTGAACACTTACGGGATGGCATCACCCTGGACTTGGATTAATTTAATCTTTCCTGTATGTGGAGCTGGACTAGAAGAACTGAACAGCCACAAAGATGCTGTGGGAAGTTGTGTTCACTGCATGAACCAGTGTCTTTATAAAGAATAATACTTCCTTTGGACATCCTCCATCAGCCTAAATAAAATCACACGCATTTTTATGGCTAGATAAGCCCAGCTCTAGGTTCTGGCTAAACTGCCTTGCTCTTTAACAGGTTTTGTAATCAAAAGGTTTAACATTGCTTCAAGGGTTTGAGATCTTGCTTGTGTCTGTCCTCCAACTCTGTTGTACGTACAAACAGAGAGATAGAAAGAAATAGTAATTTTAAGAAATTCAAGTTCTGCTCTCCGATACAAATACATCCAAATATGCATCAGTTTTAAAACATTTTGAAGTGTATTTATAAATGTAAATATATATCACAAGTATTTAAAACACTAAGACTGAAATCTTTCCTTAAGCAACCTGCCTCCCACTGAAAGGATGCTTAAGAGAATGATGGGAAAATCGGCAGCATTTGAAAGGAGGGTTTGAGTCCCTTGGTTTGTCATGTTTGACTAGAAACAGCATTAAAACACAGCCAAATGAAAAGATCCAGGTGTTCCAAGAAACTCTTGTGCTCACAGGAGAAGAAGTAGGAGAAGAGAAGGGGATAGAGCAGATAGATATTAGAGGCAAAATATGTTATCATTATTATTTTACTATCACTATTAATAATAAATGCTGCTGCTTCCCACTGCTAATTTATAGCAATCATATACAAGTACAGAATTAAATCAGTTCAGTCAAAATATCAGAGCAGGAAAAACAGCTCTACTTTTAAGTCATTACACAAATGTGTCTTTGGTATCTTCACTTTTCCCTTCCCCCAGGTGTTCTGGATATAAATAAATAAATACCTTCATATATTCTTATATTTTTAGGGCCAGAAGGGACCATTACAATCATCTTTTCTAAAGACATTATAATTCTATTCTTATTCCTGGCCCATAACTTTTCTGAGCTACACTGTACCTTTCAACCTGCAAATTGTTCTGATTTAAGGACTTCAAGGAATACACAATCCCCTCTATTCCAGGGTGAGTTGATTTGATAGTTAATTATGATCATTGATAAGAATTTTATTGTTGTCTACAGTCTGAAATCACCTAGACCCCACTCCAGGGATTTTGGGTAGCATTTTCTGCTAAATCACAGAGCCCTCAGCCCTCTATAAATAAGTCACGTCCATCTGCAAAATCTTTGGCCTTTTATTCTAGTTTCTAAAATCACCATAATTTTATCCCTCTGTTTAATCAGGCTTTTAATTTACAACTCTCTTTGAAGCACTCTTTGAGCTATAAAGGGATCAGTTTTGTCCAGAGAGACTGGGGAGTCCCCATCCCTGGAAGTGCCCAAGGTCAGGTTGGATGGTGCTTGGAACAACCTGGGATAGTGGAAGGTGTCCCTGTGGTTGGAACTGCGTAATCTTTAATGCCCCTTCCAACCCAAGCCATTCTATGATTCTATGGTTCAATGTTCCAAAATATCTATAAATCAATGAAAACTCACCAGGCTGTCCATGGAAGCATTAGAGTCACCATCCCTGGAATTGCAAAAGAAACCCACGTGTATCCGGCATTTTCTGCATCTTTGCTAAGCATACAGAGATCACAGGAAGAAAATGTTTGGATACTTTAAAAGCAATTCTTTTTGAATGCTTGTGCAATGTGAGAAAGTCCCTCAACCACCAGATGCTTCCCCTAAAAACAGAGGGAAAGGGTGCATAGCAAACTTGAACCCAAGATTTGAAGATTTCCTGGGGAAAATGTCTAGTTCTATGGTTTGTTTGAGACCCATTGATAAGAACTTAGCTTTGGAAGGACCATTAACACCACATGAACTAAAACCCACATACAAGTTTTTGCAGAATGATAACTGTTGATACCAATTTCTACATATCCATAAAATCTATATACAAGTATAAGTAGTGCATGAAAACAGAAGGCATTAATTTCCTCAGAAGATATTAGTCCTTTCTAACTTTAGCAATTAAAATTTTAGGAATTTCACTTGAGTCAGTCTTTTGGAGATGAGGTGAACACCCTCACAAGGTTGTTTCCCCATCCTAAAATAAATTTCTGAAAGAGATAAGGCAAAAAATTCTCTGGAGAAACACTTCTTTTACCTTTTCAATAACATGAGCCTAATTAGAGAGTCTAATTTAGCCTAAAAGGCTGAACTAGCAGAAATTAATCTCATATCTAGCTCTGCACATTCAGTGGTGACTTAAATCTTTGCATGTAACCTCAGATCTGGCTGCAGAACAGGCTGAAGTCATCCACTGTACAGTATCAGTAATATTAATAATAATTAGTATTATTATGTGTTACATAGCAACAACAATAATATTAATACCTGAATATTAGGGATACATGGCTTGAAAAAAAAACAATATAGAAAAACTACAAGAATTGTTTTGCAGAAGGGAAACCCAGTTGAAAAACAACTGACTGCAGCTGAACAAAGAACATTTACAAGACTGAGCCTGGCCCCAGTGCAAATTATATGATAGCATCTTCTGATTTCTGTGTGTCTGACACAGTTTTAGCCTAGGATACAATCTGTCATGCTGGATTGCCACTGTGTGTTCTCCACCAGGGAAAAATATATATCAGTAAACTTTACCATCTGTGTCACTATGTGACTACATAAATTTCAATCTGAGCATATTTGTTAGTTTTAATTCCCAGATATATATATATATTTTTTGTTAAAGCTGTTATTCGTATTAGCTTTCATTGTATAAATTGTACAAATTCTTTAGTGGTCTTTTTCAGCTGTCAGAAAAAAATCTGAGATCTGTATTATTTGTAAGCTCAGAGTCAGGGAGTGCAATACTTCAATACTTTTACCTTTATGTTGGTGTTTTTTTTTCTTTTAAGTCCATCCTTATAATTAAGACTGACACCAAAAGGTCAAGGATCAGGGCACTTATAGTGGGTTAAATCTTAGCTAATCATTCCCTCCTTCTCTCCCTCTCATTATGTCATGATTTCTGATGGGTTTTGATGGG
Source organism: Alethe diademata (assembly GCA_025584955.1). Classification (NCBI taxonomy): domain Eukaryota; kingdom Metazoa; phylum Chordata; class Aves; order Passeriformes; family Muscicapidae; genus Alethe; species Alethe diademata. The sequence goes on along the minus strand of JANRMJ010011766.1, from coordinate 10,446 downwards.
TTTTCATCCCAGAAACAGGATTTGATTAACTTTCCCCACACTCTTAACACCTACCTGAGAAGAGGCATGGGCTGCACCACGAGGAATGTGGAAAAGTCAGTGGAGGTTTAATTGGATTAATGCCTGTGCTCTGCATATGTGCTGGTAGCTCTCGTGACAGCTCAGCTAACACGATAATGTGCAACAAAAGGATCTGGTATTCAGCAGGGTGCCACACCTTAGCTGGGGGGGATGCACCTGGGGAAGCCTCAGTGTGCAGCAGAGTGACAGGCAGCTGAGAACAGCCCTGCTCGGATAGTGTCACAAATTGCTGCTCTGGAGAGCACTTTTTGATGGAGCTCATACTCCAGTTTGGTGGTTTAAAGGGATGGATTTCAGCTACATGCTCCTGCACAGCACCTCATCTCCATTCCTGGGAAATGCAGAGTCCTGCTGAGAGGTGGTCTGGAGGCGTTGGCACAGTTTCTGTGAGAGGAAGAGGTGGTGCAGGTCAGGAGCAGTGCCCAACATGCCAACATCATTCAGGGAAAAGCACCTGCCCTACTGGTTCCTGGGGAGCAACACAGATGTGGCACACTGGACACTGGATGGAGAAGGGAATGTCACCCAGGGTGGAGAAGGGAATGTCACCCTGGATGGAGAGGGGAATGTCACCCAGGATGGAGAAGGGAATGCCACCCTGGATGGAGAAGGGAATGCCACCCTGGATTCCAGCTGGCCCTTTGTCCCACACCCTCAGGCAGCAGAACAAGCCCAGAAAATTTAAATAGGGCAGACCAGTCTTCCTATAGACATGAGCCGAGAAGGAACCCTTGCCACCACCCCACTGTCCCATGGGGTGACAAGGAATGCATCTTACCCTATGGATCTCTTAATCCCAGACCTTTTTCTCCTTAAAGCCAGCCCTTAATGAAGATACATCTCTGCTGATCTTCTTGACCTTTGCAAAATCCCGTGACAGCAATCCTACACAGCACAGGTTTTCTCAAGTCTTCTGTTTTCCTGAAGGCATGAGACTCAACTCCAGATTAAATCTGCCATTTCCCTGACTTTACTGGTCTGTCTCTGATCCATCTAAATGGATTGGCTCATTTTACTTCAAAAAGTGCTGACTCCATCTAAACACAGTGTCCAGTTTTATTCCAGTCCATTGCAGACCTACCTGAAGATCTTGATAAAGACAAAGCAGACTAATTCAAATTACCTCATTTCATTGTCCTAATGTTTTATAGGTTTCCACTTCCCAGGTTCTGCTGAAGTTCATATTCCTGAGAGCTGAAAACACTCTCTATGTGATTGTCTTCTACTGGCATCTATGAGTAGTTAAAACACTGGCCACTCATCAAATCCAGAGAGTGTGAGGGCTGTTCATCTCACTTTTGGAAACGTAAATAATACATATATAGAGTAATTTTGGTCTTTATATATGGTCATCATCTGTCTGAATGGCACTGGACACCTGCTGACAGCCACAGGAAGGGATAATGGAGACTTCATGCTTCTGGACCAGCAACTGAAGGCCAGAAAAGGCATCATCTGTGGAGGTACCTGTCTTCCTCCCTGGTTTATAGTCTAAGATTAATTACTTGGACCAGTTGCCTAACTTTCCCTCTCTTCCTTTACCTTTTACACCTGAATAAATAAATTTTCCTTTGATATCAGTTCCTGCAATCCAGAAATAATTCCCATTGGTCACTACAATGAAGGTAAAGTGCTCTATTTGAGCTCCCCAAACCATCCATTCTGAGGATCAGTGATCCATTAGTAGTTGTAAAAGGAGTTAAAAAACTATTCTTATTGGGGCACAGCTATGTCTTTATGCTATTTCTAAAGTACTTTCTAAAAAATGAAAGATGAACAAAAGCAGGCACTGAAATCATATGCCTTCTCCATTTCTGGATCTCAGTCCATGTTCCTCTCTGAGACTCAATGAAACTTATTGGGTGTTTTAATGACCAGTTAAATGCAGGTTAACCAGTGCCAGGATTAGTTCTATGAGTGGATTGGCTGCCTTTTACCCACATAATTTATTATTTTCTTTTAAACTCCAAAAGAAGATGATCATATACATGTACCTACTGAAAAAAGGCCCTTTCTTGTGTTAATTCTGAAATAGAATGATTTAGAAGAAGGTCAGTTACATGGGCCAAAACCAGAACAGGCACCAAACTACCATTTTAACAGGAATAACCAAGATCTTTTCCCCATGTTCATAGATTGGCACTTTTTTGCTTCCCAGGATAGATGTAGCTGTATATTTATTATCATATTATGATCCATTCATGTCTCTAGAGCATCACTGCTCATAATCCCAGCTCAGGCAGGTCCCAACCCCACCTGAGCAGCCATCCCTATTGTTGTTAAGAGCAGGCTGTCATGTTCTGTAAGACATTCCAAATCCTCCACCCTAGAAGAGACATCAAGCTTCTCTCAGCACTGTGCCCCTGCTACTTTCTTAGCTTTAGTGAGCCTCTCCTGATTTCTGGTCTCATGTCCTTTGGGACTTTCTTAATCTTTTCTCTAGCAGTTCTACAGTTCCTGCCTCTGAGCTTTTTGTAATAAATTCCTACCCAAGAAGAAGTCTTGCTGTTTCTGTTGAACACAGAATCCCCCCAAAATACTAAAACATAAATGTGTGTTATCAGCTTAATGTAAGCCATAGAGTATCATTCATAAATTTCACAGATAATTTAGATTGGAAATAACTTCTGGATGCTGCATGGTGCAATCAACCATCAACACAAACTGAACTATTAGGTTGGTTTGGGTCATGCCCAATTCTTGTGTCTCAATGAGTTCTTTACCCAGACTCTGGTGGGTGTCTACTCTCTGGGCTAGAATATGAAAGCATGTGAGGGATTTGTCCCCTGACAAATTTATTGAATTTATTGAAGGAATTTATTGAAGAAGTTATGGAATTAGTAACACAAATCAGGACTGAGAAAGAAGGCAGCCCTTGATGAGCAGAGTTGCAACCATTCTGAGGCTGCACACTAGTCCTACACATGAATTTGATTGTATGCAAACTTGGAGATTGTTTTACTGCACGGTGAATTGAGACTGGATGCTCAATGTAAAAAAGTGGCAGTGGTGGGTAGAAGGTGCTGGCAGCAGGGTTCACTACATGTGAGACAACACATTTCAGCAGCTGCACTCTCAGGCTTGGATCTTCAATATCCCAAGGGTTTTGATCTTCAGACCATGATAGGAGGTGTCTATTTTCACTCCTCCCCTAAAGAAAAGTGACTTGAAAGCATTGGTTTTATAGGGTTAAACGGGGCTTATATTTTGCTGGCTTATTTTTTTTTTAATATCTTTTTAACCTGTACACTATTTGCAAGAGGTGAGAGAGAGGGAGATTTCACAAAACATGGGTTTGGATAGAAGCCCTGAACCAAACTAGAGCAGTAGTAACAGCTCTTGAGTTTACAGACATCCAGAAATTATGAGCACATTACACTTTTGGAAAATATATTAGGTGAGGGATAGCTTTATCCCTCAGGTGAGTGTTCAGCATCTTTAGTGACCCATAACTCAAGAGTGTGGCAGGCATTAGCTCTTTACAAAACATCTTCATCCTTCACGGCCAAGAGAGAACCCACAGCATGCAGAGTATCTTATTCAGCAGTGATTTGAGTAATTTTATTTTAAACACTGACTTGATGTAGCCAGTATCATGGATGAAGGAGGAAAAAAAAAAGAAAAGTGAGGCAGTAGAAGTGTATCTAATTTTTTATTAAATATATCACTGTTGCAATCTGACTTGCACTGTAAGGGAAAATTACACACCATAAAACTGTACAGAGAATGGATCTGATGCATAATACAGGAGCCTGCCTGGAGAAGAAGCTGTGTCAAATAAAACTGTAAATATATCCATACAAATTCAGACACATTGGGAAAACAGACGGATTTTTGCACTGTGTCTTGAATCAAGAAAAGGGAAAGGCATTGATGCGTCTGTTTTACCTGCCCTAATCTCTGTTTGCCAATATTAGAGGCAAACTTCATTATCACAGTCACTGAAACATTAGAACAGAAAAGAAGTGGCTTCTGTTGATACACAGGAACACCTGAAACTGCTCCTATTCCCAGAGCAAAAACAAGTTGATTGGTTTTTAGCATCTAAGGCTGCTTTCCTGACCTTTTTTTTTTTAGGCCAAGGTGTCAGAAAAACAACAGCACTTCAAAGAAACCCCAGTATTAGTTTAAGCTCTGAGGGAAGGTAAGTAATTTTTGGTTAACACATCAAACTGTCTTAGGAAGATTTCTGTCTATAAAATATATAATAATGGATTATACAGGTTATAATATCTTCATGATACAATAATTCTCAGGATTTTTTGAGTTGGATCTTTGAAGGGAAGTTTTGAATCAAGGCTTCTTAGAAAAACTTTCATATCATTGATTAATGAAATTTCTCATACTTTTATTTTTTGCAATGCTGCACATATGTAAGGAAAATCTATAAATTGAAAATATATTACCATAATTATTTTTTTCTATCTTAGAAGACTCTTCAATTCAAAATAATATATAAATATTTTTGCAAGTTTAAAATTAATATTTGTCAGAAGTGAAATTGTAGTTTCTTTATTTAAGTAAAACAGTTCAGTTTGTTCAAGTCCATGTAAAGAGCACATTTCCATTTTATTTTCTTGATATATTATTTTCCTCAGACATTTTCCTTCATACATATATCAGCAAACTCAAAAAATCCACTGCTTGGCCAGCCCTAGTTTTGTGGCCAGCCCACATTTTTCTCACTTTAAACTTTATATAGTTCTCTGACTTTTCAATACTTTTCACTTATTGAATTATTTTAATTTTTGACTTGTTGAATTCTGTTTAATTATTGAATTTATTCCTGAACACTTGAAGATCCTGTGACTTCCATTACAGAATTGGAGAATATATTTGGTGTTTCAAGTACTTAAATGGCCCTCATGCATAGGTGAATTGTAGTTTATCTATCAAATGAAGGCATGAAAGCTTGGTATCAGTAATTAACACGAGGATTTCAGCAATTTGCAAAAAAGAAATCCTTTTTTATCCCATAAAACTTTTAAAAAGCATTTTTACCTCCAAGTGTACTCCCAAGAGTTGTCTGTTTTGAGACAGAAAACAAACCCAAGCAAAGCAAAAACAACAAAACAAGCTTGTTTTGACAGTGGAAAACAACATTTTTTTATTATTATTCAATAGGATGAATATTTTCCATAAACATTCTTGCTCTGAACAAAGAGCCAATTTCCATTCAAAGCTGTTTAAAGGAAAATGTTCAGAGCAGTCTAAGCAGCCTTAGGTGACTGCCTTTCACTGATGGGTGAAGCGAATGCTTAAGAGATGTCGCTTTCAGAAAGCTTTATAGGATCCTTGGGAAAGGCAGTCACTTGCTAAATATTAGGGTCTAGTGTTTAATATTATTTTATCTTTGCTTTTTTTCCTTTCCTTTTTATAAGTCAGAGCCATATAGAAGGAATGTGCACATATATGTGAAATCTGCTGGCTTCAGATCATGCTGGGGCTGCACAGAAATGGAATATCTCAATTTATCTTTCAAGAGATAAACACAAGCTGGATAGATCAGTTATGACACTGTCATATCAACAACATTCGAGAGGCAGCAGAAGATAGGGGATCTTTAATTTTAAGTGATTAATTTTAATGGCATGCAGACTCCCATTAATCTTCCTTGCACTGCCTGTCTTTCCTGGCCTTAATCCCACAAGCACCAAAGTTCATCTCTAGTTTACTCACAGAAGCAGGAGAGCTGAGAGTGAGTGCAGAGAGCACAGACCTCTGCTCAGGAAAGTTTAGCACCTGCAGTCAACCAGCCTTATCACTTTCAAGAAAAACAACCCTTTTTGGGTTTTTTTGGTTTTTTGGATTTTTTGGGTTTTTTTTTTTTTGTTTGTTTGTTTTGTTTTTTTGTTTTTTTCCTGACACAATAAGAATCAAGAATTCCTGATTTATGTGATTCACCCAGCAGTAATTTTCTATCCTGGTAGAACTAAATTTGCAGGGTTATAGATTTTTCAGAATAATTCCCTGGTCATAATGTCAGTGTCTCATGAGTCCTACAATGATGTCACTAATCATAATCTTCTTGCAGGGAAATTAACTGTGTAACATTGTAAAAGAACAAGCCACAACAAGCCATATATGAAGTGTAAATGCAGTGCAAGAAGTATAATATCACACAGTCTTCTCACTAGTATCTAGGTGGATGCATTTTCTAAGCCCTTAAAAGTCTGCTTTTCAGAACCTGAACTGAGAGAGCAAATCCACATTTTTTGCTCCTTTCTCTTCTTTAGACCAGCTTCTAGATCTGGCTTGTTTTACCAATGAACTATTTTGTCTGTCAGTTTAGATTAGGTCAAATTAGTTCTCATTTCAATAACTGACAAAGATCATCTTTGACAACATCAGTGACCTCACATGTCCTGACAAGGGCACATAGTCCAAGTCTATAGAAAAGGAAGAAAAGTTTTATAAGTTGTGTGCCAGAGGACTGTTAGTACTAGGAGAACTCTTAGGTTCTTTGGATATACAAAATCCTGAACGAGAGCTTTGTGTTTTCAGCTGTACTTCATATTTGGTTAGAAGATTAATAGATAGATGAATAGAAGAAGCAGGAAGGCAGACAAAGATGAGATAAACAGGAAAATAATTAATTAATTCATTAACTGGTGTTGCAAATGTCCTGCATGTCAAGGATTGTAACTACTTTAAATTTTTTTTCACCATTACAAACGCAAAATTCTGGTGTCTTATTTTAATCAGGAAATCCGTATAATGTCAGTTTAGGCAGTTTCAAAGTCGATCCCATCATATGGTGGGATGAAACAGTCTGGAAGTTGTACATGTATAGAGGTACTTTCATCACTTGGAGCATTTATTATTGATATAATAGAAATCCTTTAAGTCGAGCACCTCAGTTGCTTTACTGAAGCAAAATTTTGCAAGTATTTTTGCAAGATGAAATCCACCCTTCTGGAGAGTTCCAAAGAAGTTTGTGTCACGTCTGTGCTACAAAAGCCTTTGTACAGGACCCATTCATGAGGGGTAAATGTCATTTCCAATAGAGTAAGTTGCTCAAGGAGGCAGAGGAATGCCTATCATTTCTGTTTCTCCTGACTAGACCTGACATTCATCTGGTGGTGTCAGGGATGGTTTAAGGATAGTGAAATTCATCTTCTATCCTCCCATCATTCAAACAAACAGAATGCCTGATAACCCCTTAACCAAGAAGATGCTTCATAGCAAACGTGATAAAGTTCTCAAAATAGGGGATTCTAAGATAAAGGCTTTTCTTATCTCTCAATATAAATCCACATTTTTGTCTTCTCTTTGGAAAGAACTTATGTCTCCAAAATTTTTAACTGTCAACAGTCAATTATTTATATTTTTTGTGCTTGCCATATCCCATCTCATTGTTTCATGGCATATGAAGGGATTGCTGCTTCCATCACTAAGACATGGTTATCCCAGCCTGGAATAATTGTTGTGTTCAATAGAAGACCTTACACATGAATATTAACATATTTGCCAAAAAAAAAATTATATCTAACGGAAGTTTCAGGATCTGGTAGGTATCCATAAATGTTAAGAGTTATCTTCTCTTAATTTTCTTTGAAATCTAGAAACTGAACAATTAAAGATTCTAAATTTAACCCAGAAACATTGTCACATTGATTAAGGGTCAATTATTTCCAAATGAGAACTAAAAATATGCATCTACTTTCACAAATGCATGTAAACTTTATAGAAGTATTTTATTATGCAGTGCATAATATGAAATGGAATGAAAATCCAGCATGGCTTCATTCTGGAGAAGAGAGATTCAACTACTTTCTGTTTAAGATCAGGTTTGCATGGATTGAGGTAGTAGTGCCTCTCTAATTTAATCATGTCACTTATTCCTGACACCCCAGACCTCTAATCCTGTGTGTCTGATTTCTAGTTCATATATAATTGTCGTATATCCAAGAATGCTGCTTGAAAATTCCCTGCTCATGGAGCCTGGATCTTTAATATTATGAGCTTGGATCCTAATATTAAGATAATATTAATATTCCAGAACTAATTGCAGAAATGTTCTGCTCAGCATTTAGCATTTACTCTGACTGATGGCAATCTGATTGCTCACCACCTTTGAACAAGCATCCAAGACAAGGTTGCAAACTTCCTTATACCTGGAAGTGTTCAGGGCCAGGCTGGACAGGGCTTGGAGCAACCTGGGATAGTGGAAGGTGTCCCTGTCATGGGAGGGGCTTAGAACAGGCTGATTTCAAGGTGCTTTCCAACCCAAACCATTCTGTGATTCCATGGTTTACCACCTTACACACATCATTGAATAAGAACAATTATTACAAGAACAATTCTGTAAAAACCTTAGGTAAGAGGTTGCAATGCACAAAATTTCACATTCTTTTCAACTGCCGCCTTCAATTTGCTGTGAGTTTACCTAGTTTTACTTTTTATTATTTATATTCCCAAAGTGCATGTGGCACCCAGAAAATGTTGACATGTAAATTATTAATTAGGCTAAATCACTTATCAGATTTCGATACATTTGGAGATTCATTTCCTTTCCCCAATTAACCCATTAACCCCTCAACTACCATTTCATTAAGTAAACAGGAGGGCTGTGTAAACCAGTGAATATTTATTAACACTGTTGTGCCAATTAGTAAGGAATATATTTTTCCAAGGCAAGTGCCAAACAGCCCTCCAGTCTTCTTTTGTATAGCCTTGTTTTCTTTTCATTTGGATAGTGCAAGTAGCAGGTGTGGAAGACTAAGTGTTGTATCCAATTTGAGGCTGTTCAAGTCTGCTGATTAGGTGATCACTTCAGATGAAATTTCTCCATGGAAGGCAGGATTCCTTCATTTTGGTCACTCTGTAAATTGTGTTATTGGTAGTAATATCCTTGCTGAACTTTGCTGCAATGAACATCAACATCATCTATGTATCCCAAATAGGCACATTTTGAAATGATGATATTCACAATAAAGGCATGTACACAAAATATTGCATAAAAGGGCTCAGTGCCTCTGACAAAGATCAAATAAAATGTGGTTGGTTGATCTGTCCATGCCTATGGGGTATTAGTGATTATAATATTGTGCTTTAATGGACTATGGACCCAATTTACATAACATTTACATGTCATCTACATACTCTTTATGGAATAAAAACCCAGTGACAGACAGAAAAAATATCTGAGACATACAAATACACTCTTCAAACTGATTTTTTTTTACTTTTCAGCTTGAAGCTGAGATTTTTGTCTTTACCTTTTCCCTCTGGAACCCAAAATCAGAGTAGAAGGATCACTGCAGTCCCACATCCAGTACTCTCAGTGGGACAATGCCCATTAAGTTCCCATCAAACCAAACCAGGGTTTCATTTGCATGGAAACGACTCTTTAAATAAAAATGTGAATGTATTAAAATGTTTCATTTTTTGAGAAATTTCTACTTTTCTGTGTTTCCCACCTGGGGAATCTTTGGCATGGCCAAATACAGAGGTTTTTAAGTATCTTCACAATGGTCCTGTACTTCTGCTCGACATTTTGGGGAAAATGAATGGGAATGACATAATTATGGCTCAGCCTCAATGCAGACTTTTTGTGTGATGCTGCCAATCATAGAGACCATTTAGGAATTTCTGTTCAAGAGAGAAATGTCAAGAAAACCTTTATTAAATTCCTGGCAAGTCTTGCTCATTCACAGCTTTGGGAAGGAATGACCAGATGTCCTAAAATGCTGAGATGCTCAGCAATGTCCCAGTGCTTCTGCCTTGGCCCTGAAGGCTTGAAACATGGGAGGAATCCACAGAAGTCACACAGAAGCTCTGCAAGTCTACTGAGTCTCCTCTGAGCTAAAAATAAGATGGGCACCTGAGGGCAATGTTTTATGTTTTAATCAACCTGCATATCTATAATAGCTCTAATAATAACCAGAAAGGGGAAATGTCAGGGCCAAAGAAATACTGCACTAAGCAGGACAGATCCTGTGCCTAGGATGAAGGCCCATTTATTTATAAGCACAAAACCAAAATAATTTTAGAATTCAGACAGGAACTGAGAATTTTGGATCCTAGGCTTTCCTGATCTGTGTTAGGGACTAGTATACTTTATGAAATGCCTGAATCATTGCAGTCCTTCTATTGGAAAAAGCGAAAGAATGGAGGAGAAAGAAGAAAGGAGAAAGGAGAAAGGAGAAAGGAGAAAGGAGAGAGGAGAAAGGAGAAAGGAGAAAGGAGAAGCAAGGAAAAAAGAAAAAAAGAAAAAAAGAAAAAAGAAAAAAAGAAAAAAAGAAAAAAAGAAAAAAGAAAAAAAGAAAAAAAAAAGAAATAAAGAACTAAAATAATTTAGAACCAGGGGTAAGGACCTTCTGCTAGCCATGGATAAGAAGTTAAGGAAAAAAGTCAAAAGCA
>JANRMJ010011212.1:2034-25754 GCA_025584955.1 Alethe diademata | reverse complement strand
CCACTGCCAGAGGGCAGGGCTGGATGGGATATTGGGAAGGAATTGTTCCCTGGGAAGGTTGGAATACCCTGGCACAGGTGCCCAGAGCAGCTGCCCCCTCCCTGGAAGTGTCCCAGGCCAGGTTGGATGGGGTTTGGAGCAGCCTGGGATAGTGGAAGATGTCCCTGCCCATGGCAGGAGCTTTAGGCTCCTTTCTAATCCAAACCATCATTTTTTGTTCCCTGCACTCCAAATCAGCTGCCCCCAGCCTGCAGAGGCACTCAGCATTATCTGGGATAGTTAAAGGTGTCCCTGCCCATGGGCTTTGAGGTCCCTTCCAACCCAAACTATTCCAGGATTCCCTGATCCAGGTAGGGAGCACCATTATAATTTGGCATTTCTTTCTGGAAGGCATTCAGAGTTTAAAACTCCTTCCTCAAAGTCTGGGCAGCTGGAAGGCAGAAAAGCATCTCCCATGTCAGTGATTTCCACACCTGCCTTAAGGATTCCAGGCTGGATCAGACCTACAGGGACAAAGTCCTTCCAAAGCTGCAGCTGAAGAGGAAATTCCCCAGCAAAAAAATCAAATCATCTCTCTTGTGCTTAAAAAAAAAAAAAAAATTCAATTAATCTCTTGTGCATATGCATTCCTATGAACTCAATCACTAATTATCCATTCTGGTTTCCAAACAGGTGGATCTGGTGGGAGTGGAAAAGCTCCACAGCTACCTGGGGTTTGCTGCCTTCTTTGCAGGGATAGCAGCCATGGGAGGACCCCCTCTAGCAGGTAAGTGATATTACATAAAATACACACCTACCCCAGAAATCCAGAGATAAAACACACTGCTGGGTCACTCTCCTACAAGGCTCCATCCCAGGATGTTTTCTGTTCAAACAGAGGAAAAAAAAAACCAAAAACCAACCTATTTCATAAATGTATTTTTATAGACAGGCAAGATTTGGCTTGGGAATTTGCAAAATCCAACCAGCAGCTTGGAAAATGCTGCCTGGAATATTCAGAAAATGCTGCCTGGAGTATCTGGAAAATGCAGTGAAGCCCCACGTGCACAGTTCAGCCCTGCCCACAGCAGGATAACAAGAACATTACCATGGATTTTACTCCCAGTGGTGATAAAATAACACTGAACTTGGACTGGAGGGACTGGAGGGGAAGCAGAGAGGAAGGGAAAGCAAGGACAGCTCAGCAGCATTCCCACCAGGCAGAGGCACTGGAACATCAGGAGAAGCCTCAGTAATCTCTTGTTTTGACAGAGATTACACAGCTCAGCCACCAGAGCTCTGGGCCCAGAGATAAGGAGCATGAAAGGTCTTTGCTCTTCTCCCTCTGCCAGGAAACCAAGGCAGCTGGGAGGATTTGGGAGATTTCAAGTGCTTAGAAAGGAGTGTCCAGCCTCTGCTAAGGAGCAGGGGACTTCTTCTCCTCCAAACAGCTTGGCCAGGAGAAAGCTTTTCCTTTCCTGCAGCCCAACAAGCCAACTGCTCCTGGGGCAGCAGGAAAGGGGGGATTGTGGCCCTGTGCCCCACTCAGGTGAGACCTCACCTGCAGAGCTGCCTCAGCCCTGGGGAGCAACACCAGGAGGATTTGGAGCTGCTGGGGAGATCCATGGAGATGCTCCAAGGGCTGGAGCCCTTTCTGATCTGGGGGTAAGCATCTGGAGAAGGGAAGGATCCAGGGAGACTCAGAGCCTCAAGGGGCTCCAGGAGAGCTGGAGAGGGACCTGGGACAAGGGAGGGAGGGACAGGACACAGGGAATGGCTTCCCACTGCCAGAAGGCAGGGTTAGATGAGATATTGGGCAGGAATTCTTCCTGTGAGGGTGGGCAGGCCCTGGCACAGGTGCCCAGAGCAGCTGTGGCTGCCCCTGGATCCCTCAAAGTGTCCAAGGCCAGGCTGGACTTTGGGGCTTGGAGCAGCCTGGGAGAGTGGAAGGTGTCCCTGCCCATGGCAGGGGTGGAATGGGAGGAGCTTTAGGCTCCTTTCCAATCCAAACCATCATTTTTTGTTCCCTGCACTCCAAATCAGCTGCCCTCAGCCTGCAGAGGCACTCAGCTCAAAGGATTCTGTAAATTCCAGCTGCATGCAAAGTTCCACCAGCACAGGAAAAAATTTATAATCCTGATCAATATCCCTGGGCTGGTTATGCTCTGTCTGTGGATGCAATTTCAAGGAGCCAAAACATTCCATTGACAACGAGCTCCCCACTGGCAGGGTGATCTCTGCTGCTGGTACAAGGTGCTCATTCAGCACAAAGCAATCCCTCAATCCCACTGAATCCCCTGAGACAGGAACATCCAGCAGGAGCTAAACACCTCCCACCCACACTCACTGCAGTTACATTTCCATCCACCTGCAATGTGCTTTCACTAATGGGAAGCCTTTTGTTTTCTGCAGTGGGTTTGTAAAACAAGCAGGTTTCCTTCAAAAAGCTTTCCATAGAAATCAGGCTTAATGCAGGTGGGATTAAAAAAGGCCAAATAAAGCCAAGAGGCAAAACATTTCCTGATCCATCTTGTTACAGGCAGAGCAAGATGGAAACAATCCAGAGCTCAGGATCCAGGTTTGGGATCCAAGATAAATTCTGCAATTTTCTCTTCCAATGCAGTTTTAAGAGTGAAAACTGAGTGAGACCAGAAGCTCCTGATGAAGCATCCAAAACCATCTGCTCCTTGCAGAACGCAGCATTTAAATGCTCCATGAGACCCTGGGATTTGGTGCTCTCACCTTCTAAAAACTTTGAGTTTAGAATTACAGTTGTAGCAAACTTAAGTGCTTCTACACAGTGGAAATAATGATGATGGATAATGAGAACTGCAAAGGTTAAAACTGCCTGATTTGCATATTAGACCAAAGCCTAATTCAAGGAAAAGGTGACTTACCTGTAAATCTGTTCAGCTGAAAGCCCTGAAATCCAGGGGCAGCTGGCAGGACCCAAAGGAAAGTTTGGAGTCTCCTTCACAGCTCCACTGGCACCTCTGGATGCTGCCACACTGAAAAAACCCAACCCAAACCAGAACAAACATTATTTTGGCAGCCAGCTGAGGAGAGAAGGGCACAGTTTATTTCCACAAGCAGCACGAATCACTGACTCAATGTGCAAAAGAGCTGAACCAAAGCAAGTAATGCAAATTCTACAAGAGATTCCAGCCCCCAGAGCATGAACTCCACCCCCAAGAAATTTGGGTGGTGAAAGGGAAGAGGATGGGGTCACCCAAAAGCTCTGCTGGCACACATATTCAGATGTTTTCTTAATTTTACTTTCACCTTCCCACTGGATTTTGCTCCTCAGGGCATGAGGAATAAATAAAACTTCTGATTAAAGATCAGCAGACAGCCTGACCCAGCTGGTAGCACCAGCAGTGCTGGGAATGTTTAGTTTGGATTACATTGGTGCTTAGGATTTACCAGCATTCCTTACAAAAGTGAGGTTTGGACACCACAAGTTCCTAGTTCAGCTTTCTGTAGTTATTGTTTTGGAAAAAATTTGGGGCACAGAGTTGCTTCAAAAGTTTGGGGTGTGATGGAAGTTGATGGGTGTGCTGCCAGTGAGGCAATGCTGGTAAATCCCACTGCACCTAAATCCCATTCAGCACCAAATCTCAGAAAAATGAAAAAAAATAAATAAAAAAATTAAACAACATCCAGAAGGACATTTTAAGAGTAACTGCAATAAATCAGAGCTCAACTGGAGCACTCTGTCCTGCTCCTCTCACAAACAACTACGTCAGCATCCCTTCTCCTCCCCAAATACCTTTGAGATTTTGAGAAACTTCCAGGCAGCAAAACCAGATCCCACCCCTGGGAATGAAGCATTCCACAAGAACCTCAGGGTCATGGGAGAGTCCCCCAGGGCAGCTCCATGGGATGGATGCTCCTGTCCAGCTGCAGCTCCTCTGCACAACACCCCTGAGGAGCAAACACAGGGACACCCCCGAGACAGCCACGAGCCAAGAGAAACTGAAACTGGGCAAAAGCAGCTTTTCCTCTGCTTTACAAAACCTTCCTGCAGCTGTGGAAACCTACAGCAGGGAAATGTCAGGGCCTCCCTGCAGCACAGACCCCAGATTTTTTCTCTCTTTGCATGTGTCTGAGCCCAGGATCTCAGGGACTGCACCACGTCCCCTGCTGGGTTTCAGAATCCCAGATTTGGGCCAGATCTGCTGTTGGTGTAAATCATGGAAGCCCATGGGTGTCTGGATTCCATGGATGTCTCCAGAGGAGTTTCACACCAGCAGCAGATCTGGCTCAGCTGCTGCCCCACACCCACCCATCCCACAGCACATTTGGGGCTGGATTGGGGTTTTTTGTGCAGCAGCATCTCCCACCACTTCACAGATTTTCAATTCAAAGAGAGGAATTCTCCAACTTTCAAAGGACCCAAGATTTGCCAGGACCAAACCCAACACTTGGAGGTCACTTTAAAAGGTGACCTGCATCCTCCAGAGATTCCTGAGGCTCCATGGAATTCAGCTTTTCCTTTTAAGTCCTCCCAGAGCTATTTTTATCAAGTTCACTTCCAGCTCCTGGCCTGGGGCGTCTCCTGTTAGACAAGGTCTGCTCACAAGAAGACAAGGCTGGAGAACAGGGGGTTTGCAGCCCAGATGTTGCAAATCCCAGCACATGCAAGTCATCCCATCAATCCAAGGGACTCTTCCATCAGCCACTTTTGGCCCACTTATTTAAACAGGAAAAAAAAAAAAATCAGGGATTAAATTCAATCAAATTAAACACCATGCCCACTACCAGGATCAAAATTGGCTCTGGGAAAAGCAACCTACATATCATTTCCTTACAGGAAATGCTGCCCAGGAAGAGTTAAAATAATTTAAGGAAAATATCTGAGCAATTCTTAGATGAGAACACACATCCTTTGCCTTCCGCCCACCTCCCCAAATGTTTTTTTTTTTTTCCTTTTTTTCACTGAGAAAAATCCCACAGCTTTAATAACAACCTTCTCTCCTGCAGGGTGGCTCTATGACTACACCCAGACCTACGTCTGCTCCTTCCTCTTTGCTGGAGCCTGTGCTCTCATCTCACCTATCTCCTTCTTCTTTGAGCCTTCAGCCCAGAAATGGAAGCTAAAAAAAGCCAATTTGAACAAGAACCCCACGTCTGGCTGAAGTTTTAAAAGCTGGGCTTTGATTGCATCTATGCAATACTGGGAAGCATCAACAGCAGCAACACTGAAAATTGGATTTTTTGCGTGCCAGATTCAGTCTGTATACCTGGATATTTCTCCTGATTAAAGCCACCTGAGAAATGCACAGTGTGAAGTGTTACTTGATGGGAAAAATGCAGCCCAGGGCGTGGATGGGCCTGGGTTTCACTGTGCCTTTGCTCCTGAGCTGGGCTTTTCTGCCTCTCAGATGTAATCCCCAGCTCTGTCCTTGCCAGAGCAGAGCTGACTCACTCACCTCGTGGGATGAGCAGCTCCAAGTGCCAGAGCACAGCCAGAGATTCCAGCTCGTTCTGCTCACACACAAACTGAGCCCAGGGAGATCAGGGTGCTGCTCCCCTGAGGATCAGCTGCTCCAGGATCCAGCTCAGCCTGTGGCAAGGATGCTCCAGTGGGGCCATTCCCCCTCCCAGGCACAGTTAATGCACAGCACAGAGGACCTGGAGGCAAAACCAGTTTTAATTAAAGCCAGAACCACGAGGCAGCAAAGTCAGAGATCAAACCCCCCCCCCACCTTGGCCTCCCCTGCCCTTCTCCCCAGCTTCCAGAGATTCCCAGGGATCCCAGAACACACAAAGGCAGCTCCAGAGCTGAGCCTGGACTCAACCAGCATCCCACAGATTTAATTTGGATGGGTAAGACACAACACAGCAGCTCTGACTTTCTTCCCAGTAGTGAAGGTGCATCACCAGCTCTTTGAAATTATTATGTCAACCTGGGATATTCATTCCAGCCAATGGGATTATCCTTCTTTTTACCTTTTCCTTTTTTTAATTATTAAGGAGATTTGATTATCCTATTTTTTTTCTCACCCCTTTTATTCCTTATCCCTTTTTTTAATATTAAGGCAGCAAGAGAGTTGTTTCCCCTAAAGAAACACTCCTTTAAACTGTGAAATGGGTTATTTCAAGCCCAAAATGAGGTGGTCTGTATTAAATAAAAAGCTACAGAATAACAGCCTCAAGGAGCTCCAACACTGTCACAGGTAAGAAAATTCCTCCATAGATCATGGGCCAAATCCAGCAATTACACAATTATACAGTGCCAAAGAAACTGCTTAAATGAGGGAAAAATGACAGGGAATGGGGAATATCAGTGCTACAAACCAGTTCATTTTTCATATGCTGTTTCACAGCTTCTCCCAGGAATCTGCAGGCAGCAAGTGCTTCAGGAATGGTCCTTTCACACTGCAGCCATCTTCCCTTTACAGCCTGAACCTCAGCATCCAGCACTCCAGGATTTGGATGGAGCAGTTAATTAATATCTGCACCCAGGACAGGGTCCTGAGGGGGGCATGCTCCAAGCCACCAGGATTTTTGGATGAAATGTTTATTTCTGGAGAAGATTATTATTATTTCTGAAGTGTTTAAGGCACTGGGAGTTGAAGGGGAATGAACAGGTACCATGCTCAGCCAATCCTGCACTGAGGCCTCAGCCAAGCCCTTCTGCAGCAGGGAAGAAGCTTTCATTTTAAAAATTGGAGTTTTCACCTCTTGAAACAATAAAATTCCTCGCTCTCACCAAATCAAACACTGCCAGCAGCTTTGGTTTGCTGCTCTAACAGGAATTATATGGGAGCCTTGGTTTCAGGTTTTCCAGTCCTAAAGATTTAAAGCTTTAAACCCCCACTGAGTTTGTATCTCCCTAAGAGCAGCTGTGCTTTTGGCTTTTAACAGAGTGGGACCAAAGCAAAAAGAAGGGCTCCTCATCCTGCTGCTCCCACTCTACACAATTCCAACAACTTTCCCTATGCTCTGCCCTCTCCCTCTCCCTGTAAATGAAGCCTCTGCTCAACACCTTCCTTTCAACACAAGCCCTGTGATATTTTCACCTCTTCTGCCACCAAGAAACAACTTGGCAGGATGTGGTGTCCACACCTCTCATCCCATCTGCTCCATCAAAGCTCCCTTCCAAACCTCCAGGACCTTAGGGAGAGTCCTGCCCTGTTCCAGGACCTTGAGGAGAGTCCTGCCCTGTCCCTCCATCAGCCCAATGTCACAAATTCCTCACCCTTATTTAGTAAAATGGGAGTGCTTGTCCTCCCTCTCTCCTTCTGCAGAGGAGCAAACAGCTCAGGAGCTCCCATTTCCCACACCCCAGCCCATGGATGGGCACCAGCAGCCTTTATCTGCCCCCAAAATAATCCTGCACAGGAAAAGCATCTTTCTCCAGCCACAATTACCTCTTGTCTATCAAAAATTGTTGAGGAAATCAATGCCCACAGTGAGAAACTCCTCCCAGGAGCCCTGCACCATCCTGCCAGTGGGCTGGGAGGGGGGTGAAGAGTCTTCAAACCTTTGTCTTTCCACTGAGCAGGCCCAGGGTAACTTCTGATGGTCAAACACTTCTCTGCTCACACCTGGTGCTGGGAAAGCAAGCACAGAACAGATGGTTCAGTTCCCCTGGCAGCTCTGAAGACCAAAGGCATTTATTTACTGCAGGATACAACACATGAGAGAAACCAGCAGTGAGCAGGATGGCAACATCTGCCCCCAGGAAGGTTTTCCCATCCCACTGAAGTCACCTTGCAAATCACTTCCCAAAGCTGGTTTTGCATAGTGCAGAACAGGAAAAGTGTGGGGAAATGCAAGACAGGGGTTGCTGGGACACAAATGAGATTAAAAGCTGCAATCTGAGGTGGACTAGAAAATCCCTTTGGTCCTTCCTCCCTTCACAGAATGTTTAGGGTGGAAAAGCCCTCCTGGATCATCCAGTCCAACCTGTTCCTGATCCCCCCTTGTCCCCAGCCCAGAGCCTGAGGCCAAATTCAGGCATTCACTGAACACTCCAAACCTCCCTGGGCAGCCCCTGCCAAGGCCTGAGCACCCTTCCCATGCAGAAATTATTCCTGAGAATTTTTCCCTTACTCAAAGGAAATTCTTCCCTTACTCATCTGTGGTACAGAAAATCAGCAGCAATGACTAAAAATGATCCTCAGCATGAAAAATGCTTTGTTGAAGGATGGTGCCCTCCCATCCATCCCTCCTGGTCCTGGGAAGGCAGAGGAAAACCAGACCCTTCCTGCCCTCCAACCCTCGTGTGCCTCACAGGCAGCATCTCCACACTTTGCATTGCAAAGAAATCACCAGCAGCCTCCTGGATCTTTCCAAGAAGAAAATTGCACTCACAATAAATCAAACCCTTGGAAAACCAATGCCAGTCTCAGCACTGTGCCCTGAGTCACCTGGGGGAACATTCTCCTGCCCAAGCTCATCCTCTGCACGTGGGATAATATTCCATGGCCAGCTGGATCTTGATGAGAAACTGCATTTGGAAGCATTTTAACCAGGACTCAGTGGTTTAAAAACCTTCTAAAATTCATGCTGAAGAGAAACCAAACACTAAAGAATTCTCCAAAGATCCAGTGACCTGCAGGGAACCAGAGCTGGCTGGAGGGAATCTGAGTGATCAAAGGAACCCAGAACACAGCCTCAGATTTTCACTGTAGCCCAACACCTGAGTCCCTTTGGAAAAAAACACTTGACAACTTCATTTAGATAATCAGTTTTCTGAGCATTGACAGACAGAGGACTGATACCCTGAATCCTGATTAATTTTAGCACCACAGGATTAAGAAAGAAGAAAACATGCAAGTGGCTTCTCCAACAAGACATGGCAGGTAAGGGTCACTGCTGGGCTTGTGCCATGCAAACAGCAGGGCTGCAGGGGTGCCTCCCTTCCTGGGAACAAAAAGCTTTTCCATGTTAGCCAGTGATTCACTCCCAGGGGTGATCCTGAAGGAGGAGCCTCCAGGACCTGCTCGATTGATTTATGGGGTGGGCACCTGCTGGCTCTTAGACCTGCTCCAAGTGATGTTCCACATGCCAGGATAAAAAGCTGCTAAGCCTCAGCTGGGGTCTATCAAAGCTACAGAAGTCAGTGCAATCTGAGATCACATCAGGAAGCACACTGCACCCCCCATTCCCACTGGAATTATTTTATATTATTAATTTATACAGTCATTGTACAGCCCTGGCTACCAGCTGCAGCTTTCCCTTCCTTGTTCTGTATTCTGGGTCATTGAAAGGCAGGAGAGAGCTCCTAGAACATGGATTTAGGCACTGCACAGTGCACAAAATAAACCTCTCCCTGCCCTGCACTCTCCATGCTCAGGCTCTGCCCTTGATTAAAAACATAATCTACTAAAAACCAAGGCTGTGACTTTCCCAGCACTCCTCAGATGCCAACAGCAGATAAACCCAGGCACTGGACACAGAGGAAGTTGATCCTGGCGTTTATCATATAATAAGGAACAATCTTTATCTCAATGAGATCCCCTCCAAGGGCTGGGCTGGGATTATTTATTATATTTATTGGCTGTTTCTCCAACGTGCCCGAGCTCTGGGTTTGCTTGGAGAGCTGGCTGAGAATCCCACACCTCCTCAGGGGGCTGGCACCAGGGTGAGGGGCAAAAACTCTGGGTTTAACCCAATCCCTTTGACCTTCCCAGGGGTTGTTTGAACTCAAACCCACTGCAAAGCTGCTGGCCTGCACACTCATTAACCACAGAAGGAAAAATCTCCTTAATTCCCATTTGAAAGGGGAACAAGAGGCTTTTTCACAGCTGTGGCAGCACAAAACACACCCCAGACAAGGTGCTTCAGCTACCAGCACTGCTGAGGTTCCTGTGTTTACCTTAAACCACATGAAGAAAGCCAAAAGCAATTTTCAATAGCTGGGTAAGGATATGACAACAGGGCCTTCCAGCTACAGGAAACGTGGCTGTTCTTCCCTCACCCTGTGGTCTGGGCTGTTTACTTGCCCTCACACACTGATAACAGGAACACTTTTATTGGTGCTGGCTTCCCCCCCAGCCTGGAACATGTCCTGCAGCCGTGTTGATGATGCAGAGTGTTATTAGGCTGCAATTCAGCAGAGCCTGAATTTAAAAGTTTCACTTCCAAGGAGCTGAAGACCTTCATAGGAGGTGGGAGTTGTTTGGAAAATAAGAATAAAAATCTTTAAAGATACCATAATGGTTTTCACTGAAGTCCATGTGAATTTATTAGTGACTCTAATGAACAAAAATTAAAGCTGATGTTTGAAAACCCAGAAGTTTTAGTTCTAGCTGAGATCCTCATGGGAAAACTTTCCAGCCTACAGAAACCACAGAGGGGATGGGAGCTTTTGCTCATGGCTGTGGACACTTCCAGAAGTAATTCATGGGTCAAAGTCTCTTTTCCAAAGCAGACTTTGCCTCTGAAGCCATCACCAAGCTTTGCATAACTTTCCCCTCCAGATATCCCTCACGTGGGCAAGACAGAGCCAGGATTGGACTCTGGAAGAAAGAGGCAAAGGGTGTCTTTACAACAGCCCAGGGATGAAGAGAACACCAATAAACTGAGCTCCAGCCCCTCAAGCCCTTGGACAAGCTGGAAAGGAGTCACAGCCACCCTGGCTGACACAAGGGTGCTCACAGGAATGGGGTCTGGGACTGGGCTCTCTTGGGATGCAGCTCTGACTGCCAGAGGAACAGCAAAGGCACTCTCAGACACCTGAGAGCTCAGAACATGCTGTGCCTTGGTGCCACAGGGGCAAGCTGGGCTGGCAGAGCTGAAACACAAGGTCTTAGAGTCACCCTGGAATGGTTTGGGTTGGAAGGAACCTTAAAGCTCATCTTGTTCCTCTCCCTGCCATGGCAGGGACACCTTCCCCTGCTCCAGGCTGCTCCCAGCCCCATCCAAGCTGGCCTGGGACACTTCCACAGATGGGGCAGCCACAGCTGCTCTGGGCACTCTGTGCCACGGCCTCCCCACCCCCACAAGGATTTCTTCCAATATCAAACCCGAATTTCTCCTTTTTCAGTTGAATCCCCTCCCCTTTGTCCTGTCACTCCAGTTCCTGCTGGGGAGTCCCTCCTGTGTTCTGTACAAAGTCTTGTCTTCACCCACCCAAGAGGAGCAGCACGAGAAACACCAACATCCCCTTTTCTCACCATGTGCTCAATGACAGCAGCTCAGGACCTCCTCCTGCCCTGAACCTCCCCAGGTCAGAGCTGGAGCAGCCCAGGCTGGCAACAAGCAAAGCAATCCCTTGGCCACGGGGGCTGCAAACACCTCCGTGGCCCAAAGGACATCTCCCCTCCACGGGCTTAAAAACAACCCTAGGAGATCTCGCTGGCTTCCCTTCACTCAAACCCTTCTGCACCCCTCGTGTGTCCTCAGCCACACATTTGTGTCCTCAGCCACATGTAAAATGTGCAATTGTACAGCACACATCTGATAGGAGAGCCTGGCTGGAGGATCCAAGTGCTTGGCTGCACAAAGGGCAGAAACGCCAGGGCAAGCTGCCAGCTCGGGGCTGGGTCAAGTGGTGTGCATTGCTAAACCTTGGCCTGGCCCAGCACTGGTCTGGGGACAGGAAATACTGAAGAGAGCTAAAAATCTCCAGCCCGATCTTGGGCTGCAATTGCAGAACCAGGAATGAAGGTGAAGGCAGCCAGATCAGCAGATGAAATATCTGTGACCCACAATGAACCTACAGCTCATCCACCCGTGGGGGTGACCACATCCCATCCCCATCCTGGGACAACACACACGAGCTCAGAGCCAGCCTGGGCACAGGAGCTGGGCTGGGAGGTGGCAGCTCATTAATGCACAGCACCAGTGTTTGACAGCACCCACACCCCCGGGCTCCAGCGTTCCACTAATACATCCCTGCAGTGGGATACAAAGGGGGAAAACCAGGCAACCTTTGTGCCACTGTCCAGGTTCTCTGCTCCTACTCCAGGCACCTCCAGCAGCACCGGGACAAACAGGATCAGCAGCAGGAGGCTCTGTCAAAGCCATCCCAGCACGTGCAGCTGAGCCGGTCCCCCTGAGCTTTCCCTGCCTTAGGAGTTCACCTCACCCAGCTCTCAAGGCAGCTCTAATTACACTCAGGCACAGGGCTCCGAGCCAAGAACCGCAGAGACACAACGGGAATCACAAAGCCATCAGCCCAAGAGCCTTCCCAGGGCTCTGCCTGTTTGACCAAACCCTTTCTGGTCTTTGCCCCAGACCTCGGGACACGAGGTGGGAGCGTAACCTCCAAGAGCATTTTCCATTTCATAGTAAACCAGCAGCATGATGCCAGCACAAGCTTGTTATTGGCCAAGAGCAGAATCTGGGCCATCTGATGTTTTAAACTTATTAATTCAGCTGCAGCTGGTAAAAGCACAGTTCTAAAAAAATGTGTGAATTCAAATAACCGGCTCCCATCTAATCCTCGCATCGCTCTCTGCTGCAGTGCAGTTAATTAAATGGTTCTCGTTATAAATCCACTTTCCCCAGAAGTCTCATTAGCCAAATTAATATGATGCATATAGAGCACTTAACCCTTCCAAGAGACTGATTTTAGCAGCAGCCTGGCTCTACCTGGCCACTGGAGCATCCCTCCAAGCCCTTCAGAAGGCGGAGGGGCAGACCCAGCACCCGAAAAACAACTCGCTAGTGCAAAGCGACCGTGGGAGACCCATCCCACAGCACATCCCATGATACCTCCGTCTCTGCAATAAATGCATGATGTAAAGGAGCCAGGGAACCATCCCCCAGTGAAACAGACACTGCAATCTGACTCAGAGTGGCAGAACTCTTCTGGAACAGCCACTGACACTTTGAAGCACACCCAAAAAGTGGGGTAGTGCCCAAGCCCTGACACAAGCAGCTGGATACCTGAGCAGGGGACCAGCTAGCCAAAATGATCCCCTTCCTTGGGGTACACTAACAGATCACCCATCTCCTGTCAGCATCAACCCCCCAGCCCAGGCAAAGGGGCTGGAACACATCTCCCATCATTGCTACCAGCCCCAGACCTATTGTACAACACTTCCAAGGAGATTCAGTGGTTGTATCTCAACAGCACAAGACATATACTGCAAAAAATAGGAATCTGAACTACAAACACCAACTTCTAAGAGAAAAGACATCTCCTGAGTCTCCCCTCTCCAATTCCCTTCCCTCATAACCAGCAATAGCTACAATTGCTCCTATTTACAACAAAAAGCTTCATTTAAATTATTACACCAGGATCCTACAAACACAGACACTTTGACAAATCATTGGCTGGGCTTTCCTTATCAACACATACAAATTATAAACACTACTCTGGGTTAAAGCAGTGTTAATTCAAGCAGTTCATGAAGTCAAAATAACAGCTCCAGCTTGCCAAGCTGAGAACCCACAGCTTTATGTGCAGTGCCCTGTTTCTTAACGGGACCCCCCAAAAAACAGGGAAGCACATCCAAGAGTCGGCTCCTGAGCGGGTGGAGCTCGGTGACTGAAGAGAACACAATTAGTAAGCATTAATAAACTGGAGAATCAAGACAACAAAAGGCGAACAACAATCTTCTTTTACATTACAACTCAGTCCAACCTCTTCCAGCCCCTTACCTGTTTTAGGGATTTACACAGCGCTTTGCCCCGGGAACAGACACCTTGCAGAGCACAACCACAGCATCCGTCGGCTGAGAGGCATCTGCAGCCTAGCAAACATCCTGCCCGGCTGCAGGGGGGTATCCATGGAGGTTAAAGTATGTCAAGGCAAACAGGGCAAGCTGCCCTTCAAGGTGTGTCTTCGTGGAGAATTCTACCACAAGCACAACACGGGAGCTCCCGAAGCCGACGATGCAGCGGCGGCGGCTTCCTCTCGACGGCCGCGGTCCTCAGGCGCGCCCCGAAGTCTCCTGCAGCAAACACGGAGTTGTGCTCCTTTGGAACAGCCTTGCAAAGCTCAGGAGCCCCCGGGACAGGAGAACTACAGCACACGAGGTTTCCGGGCCGCTTCTCCTCTCCCCGTGTGCACTACAGCGGGAGCGCGGCACGCGAGCAGGGCACATGCACATCCGAGGCGTGAGGAACCACGGGCTTCAAAACCGGTCAAAATAAGGCACTGAGACACCACGCCAAGGTTTAAATTACCGCCTCCAGCTCTCAGGAACTCTTCATCCATTCAGCACTAAACCCACAACTGCTGAAAAGCCCCTGGAGAT
The DNA here is from genome assembly GCA_025584955.1 of Alethe diademata. NCBI lineage: Eukaryota > Metazoa > Chordata > Aves > Passeriformes > Muscicapidae > Alethe > Alethe diademata. Next base: position 11,613 of record JANRMJ010011212.1, on the reverse strand, counting down.
GGAGGAGCGCCTCGCGTACGGCAGGAAAGGCTTTATTAACAGCATTTAAACACTTTTAAGGACTCAATTCTCTTTTTCTTTTGGCAATTTTGGTGCAAAAGGTTTTACGTGCAAGATTCAAAGCAATTTCAAAACTTTTTTTTTCTTCAAAATTAAAAAAAAAAAAACCAACCAAGAATCAAAACTAAAGGCAAACATGTTGGGTGAACAAAATAAATCAGAAACTTAAAATTCAGTAACTCCAGCTCTTCCAACCAGCGAAGCCCCAGACTTGGGGTGGTGCTTCCCTGCTTCTTGCAGCACCGCTGCCCCGTCCCGCTGAGGAGAAACGCAGCAAGGGCCCCCTTTTTCACTGCAAACACGGGGGCCACAGCAAGGCCATCAGACACAATTCTTCTGCCTGGTACCACAGGTCGATCAACGCGAAAGTGTCGGTGCTCTCCCTGCTTCTTGCTCAAGACCCACAACTATCAGCTCAATTGGGCAGCAGCAGCAGGAACCCCTCCGCTGCCAACACAGGGGGCCAAACGTTTGTCGTCAATTCACTTCCAGGCAGAAAAACCATTTTCCTCAAAAGAAACAATTTATTTAGAATGAAACAAAATCAGCTCAACTGTGAGCGCATGTTTGAGTGACAGCTACTTTTAAGCTGTGTGAGCCATAAAAAGGGTATTCCTTTACTTTTCCAGCAATCTTGTGTACACAGCACAAAGCAAAGAGGTCATTTTTTTTTCCACTTAAAACACGGGCATTGGCATCACAATAGCAGATACACAACTTTTTTTTTTTTTTTTTAAAGCTGCCATTTTAGTAAAATGCACAAATACTAAACAGATAAGCTTTCTTCCACCAGGAGGCCCATGTAAATTCCACATAAGCCACAGCTTCTCTTCCCAAAGGTCCATTAGAGCTTGGTATCCCATGCGGTTGTCTTCTGCAGTCCACCAGATTTGCTTGCAGGAGGAAAAAAAACGTTATTTCAATACAAATGTGTACACCAGATTCGGGTTTTCCCCCTCCCTACATTATACAGATGAACATAAAGAGCTACAAGGCCTTTCTGAATATTCTACTTGGACTTCAAAAAGCACCAATACCACCCACAGGCATGAAGCCTCGGAATGAAGTCGCCTTCTAGGGATAGATGCAAAACAAGTAGTGCAGGGCTTCTTTTTGGACCAGGATCAAACTAGGCTTACAGTACTGATGATTACTCAACTTGCAGTAACACCTGATGGGGCACATCAAAATCATCAACCAGGAGAAAAGCCAACCTAATTCTTGCTAATTCGGTTGACTTTCCTCACTGGGTATTTCCTGAAGGCAACTTAGCAACAAAACCATGAAATGTAGTGTTACACAGCTCTTCTGCTCTCGTTTCGCTGTGCAGCTCTAGCAGCAGATAATGCCAATATTAACAGGTCAAATCAAAGACACACCCAATATAATTTCAAATTGTTACTATTCAAGTCGTATCTCCTAGCCATCGTTTTCACACAATTGGAACTGCAGGAAGATGAATATTCAATGAACCATTCTCTGCACCACCCGGTCTGCTTTAAGCCTGATACAAAAATCACCTCATCGTTCAGCCTAGCAATCATTGGAATATCTGTCCTTCGGTGCCATAAAGAAATAAACAGGGGGACAAAGGGGAAAGAACCCCAAAAGCTCCAGAGCCACATGGCAACCATTTCTTTCCCTCTGGGTACACAGCACTCCCCAGGAGCACTGTCCTCAACATTGCTTTGCTTAGAGCCAGGAACTACCATTTTCCAAGCCATTTTTCCCTGAGTCCTCAGAGTTTTTGAACTTCAATTCACAATTTTGATTCACTCCTCCTCCCAATTAATACCTCAGGCCTTTCACCTCAGTTACCATCAACCAGAGGCTTCCCAAACCCACGCAAGAAATTAAAACTCGTTCTTCATAAAACTTGGCTCTCCATAGAGACCAAAAAAGCTGTCACCAAAATATTCTATCTTTAACATCCTTGTAGGAAACAAAAGAGAGAGGACAAGGTTTGTCTGCCTGGCAACAATGCCCTTTTCTCTCTGTGATGCTGACAAGGATGTGTTGATATTTGTGCCCCTAAAACCTCTGGATTGAGGATAACCTCGGTGCTCCCGTGGCAGGAGCAAACAAAGCCACTGGCCAGAGGCCAAGGAAGTTGCACAAAGTTTCCAATCGAAAGAAATAAAACAACAAACTAAAATCTCCAACAAAACTATGAGACATTTGAGGTTCTTTCCCCAAAGCATAAAGCACAAGGATGAAATGATTCAGGAAAAGGACATCCTTTTTCCAGACTAATTCAACACACTAATGAAATAGAAGAACATCAGCTGCACACAAGGTCGGGAGGGAATACTGAGCTCTCGCCAGAGCAATGTAATGCCAGACACAAGGAGAGAGCCAACAACTGCTACATCTGGTCTGCTCTACACACAGTGGTATCACCCACAGGCTTCTAAACCTTCAGCCCTGGCCAAGCCAGCTTCAGTGGACAGTTACTCCAATGGGGAACACCTCAGACCAAGGAGGAAAGCACAGCCTGCCCAGGGATGGCAGCACGGGAACTCAGTGCTGGCAAAAAAAAAGCTGCCAAAGTTTTGCCACAGGAACGCTCAGAGGGTGTTCAAATCCTTGCTTACAAAACAGAGCAGCAACCACAAGTAAACCAGATTCAAAGAAGCAGGTGCTCCATGAAATAAGGAACCAGAAAACCTGGAGTCAAACACAGCCTCGCCTGTTCCTCCTCGCCGTCCAGCACAGCACAGTTTAACAGCCAGTGGCAGGCAGAACCACCGTGATTTTCCAAGGAAAAATGGAAGTGCACCTAGCATGCTCTTCCCAAAAGGCTTCCCAAACCAAGCTGGCTTTGACAAGCTATGCTGACCCCAAGTTTTAAGGGTTTTTAAGCAGGTGCCTGCTGCGGATCAGCGGAACAAACGCTGCTCTCACAGTGACTTTAAATGACCAACACAAACTTTAGGGCTTTTTTTTCCCCAGTTTTGGGCAGATTTAAATTCCCAGCTGTTCAAGTCTCTTTCCTAGAAAACTCTTGCCAGATGAAATGAGAAAAGTCCCTCTGAATGCAAGCAGCACTTGCAGCATTGATCACCTGCTGACACACAACAGGCACCTGCTCCAATTCAAACATTCTTTTAGTAAGTGGTAAACACGCTGTATCTTAAACACAGTGATTTTCATTTCCGGTGTCATTCCCCAAAATTCTCGTTTTTAATAGTAAGCTGAACAGCTGAGTTCTGCCATCTCTTACATTCACATAGAAGGACAACCCAGAAATCCTGGATTTTACCCTCAAATTTAAGAGCATTCAATGAGCCTTTCACCTTTTCATTTAGAAAGAAAAGTAGCTATAAAAACAAAATCTGTGTTAAACAGATGCTGCCACATTGGAATTCTCAGTTCACCACGATGTTTGGGATACTGGGTCCACTCATTCTGGGCAGATAAAGGAATCAAGGCCCTCTTAAACCACAGCCCTCTCTGACAAGTGGTTCAGTAACAAAAATTCCTGGTTTTGTGACAGAAACTCAAGCAAGTTCAGTTACACCCACAAAATACATTCAACACATTTCCTCCTTCATCTCCTATTCACATCCTATTCCACACTTTGAATTTGATTTTTGCCATGCAAGTTGTAACAGAAATCAGCTCGTGCCTGTATCAATTATCCAAGGAATCTATTGGAGCATGGACTGAGTGAGGCAGCGTTGCTTCTCCGTTGCCCAAATCCCTGAAAACATGGCTAAGTGCAAGATTACATTCTGGGTTTAAGTGCAAGATTACAATTTTGGGGCCTGTAAAGAGATACAGTGAGATTTACACTTCAGTTTAGAAGCTGCTGCAACATCCTTTTGGTTGTTAAACAGAGTATCATGGAATTAGATCCCACCAGGGATTGAGATCCCTTCTTGCCTCCTAAATGCCTGAATTACCAAAGGTGGCTGAGACAGCTGGAGAAAAGTGCCCAACTGATTGGGGAAAAGTAAGAAAAAAAATTAACTATGTCATCTGGAAAAAAAAAAAAAATAACCTGCAAACTATTTCATCCTTGAATCACAAGAACAAGAGCTCAAACCTCAGCATCTCAAGAGTATTTTTAATATTTCTCCAAGATGCTGAAACCACTTTACTCCAGGTGCCCATGATAAACCTCATGTAATGCCCGCTGCACACTGTACCTGAAAAGTCCCTAGCAGACAGCAGTTCCTTGCTATTAACAAAGAGGTAAAATGTTAATGAGAACTTTTATGTAATTAAATTATCACAGAATGAAAAGCATCTCTGGAGAGAAGCACTTACTTGCTCAGTTTGCACTGTGGAACCAGACCCCACTGAACCTGCAACTCTTGGAAAACAAAACAAACAAACAAAAAAAAAAGGTAGTAAAACCAAAACCCCACAATATAACTCAAGTTCTCCTTAAAGCACCTCCTTGTTTCCTGCACACCAGAGTGAGCACAAGACATTCCTGGTTTGCAACAAAGTCCTCAGCTCTTCACCAAACCTCGCCACTGCTACAAACCCAAAGTGCACATATGGGATACACTGGGAAATCAGGGAAATCCACCTGTTAAAAAGCCCAGTTTCAGTGCATGCACCTGGGGGGCTGGATGAAAAAGGAACCCCTTTCCAAAAAGGAATTCAGTGTTCTGCTGTGTACCCGAGAGCAGCTGCTGCTCACCTGAAAAACGTCGACCTTGAGCCTTGACTCAGCGGGGAAACCACTGCGGCTCCCGAGGGAGGGAATCCCACGGCCACAGGGGCCTGAGGCCAACAGGGAATTTCAAGGACTCAAAAGAGGAGCTGACACCAGTCTGTTATTAAAGTGTGGTTTTCCATTTCCACTGAGTGCTTTAAATCTGGTCTGTTCGGTTTGGAGCTCTCTCGAGGACGAGCTCTTGGGACTTGCTTTAAAATACATGAAATGAAAAAAGGACGTGAATCTAAATTAAGAAGATGGGAGTTTTTCTTTCCCCCCCTCCCCCCCCACCCCAGTTTTTCTTATTTTTCTATTTTCTGTAAATCAAAGCAGGCTGAGCCTCCTGCTGTCCCCACTGATAGGGAATTCTCAAAATATCCTATTCACGCTACTCCTAACCAACCTCTCTGGCTTCTACCTTTATAGAAAAATGTAATAACAGAAAATCGGCCCGGGAAAGTCACCTACAAACAAAGATCTATTTAAAAGAACGACAGGGCTGGCTAAGGCTGTATCCCATAGCACCTGGCACACGCTGGAGGGGCTGCATGGAGGAGTAGGCAGGGTTGGGAACAGAACACGAGGGCCTTAGGACGCCCCACGGACAATGATCATGACCAGATAGTCGTCCTCTGATTTGGCCAACGCCTTGGCCGTGGAGTCCAGGAACTGCTGGGAGAAATCGCAGGGCGGGAAGGCGTGCAGGACCCCGCTGTTCTCCTTGTCTTTGTTCCCCCCCACAGGGAGGCTGATCACCCCAGCAGCCTGCTTTTGCTTTAGGTAGGACACCAGATTCCTGAGCGGCCTCTGCGTGGAGGTGGTGGTGGCCTCGGCGGCGGCGGCCGCGGCGCGGTTGTCCGAGGCGCCGGGCACGGCCAGCAGGATGGCGTATCCATTGGGACCCGCCACCTTGATGCGCCGGTTCACCTCGTCCAGCTTGGGCTGGTCCAGACGGAGACGCTGGGTGATCTTGAGCTGAGCCACTTTGCCCCCAGTGGCTCCCTCCACCAGGAGGCTGCTGGCGACTCCGAGGTCCCCCTGGAGCAGGTGCATGTTGGACGGGAAGTTGCTGTTCTTCAGCAGCAGCATCCCCTGCCAAGCCAGGCACAGCTTGGGCGCCGCCCCGGCCTGCGCTGCTCCGTCCTGCTGCTGTTTCTGGGGAGGAGGTTTGAGCCGGGAGCCTCCGCCACCTCCCTCCGCCGCCCGCTCGTCCTTTTTGGCCGGGCTTTTGCCCTCCTGGGCGGCGGCGGCGGCACGATGCTTGCGCTCCCGCTCCGCAGAATTCTTGCGGTCGCGCTTTTCGTTCTGCCCCCGCTCCAGGCTGCCCCGGCGGGACTCCCGGATGGGGGAAGGCCGCTCCAAGAGGAGCAAGCGGGATGAGCGCTCAGGGTCACTACTGTAACGCTCCCGGCCTCCCAGGAGCTCGGGGCTGCGGTCCGGGGGAGAGGTTGTGGCCAAGCAGTGGCGCTTTCGGGAGGAAGAGGAGCGCTCGCTGTCAGGGGAACGGTCCATGTGCCGGCCTCCATCCTCCGCCAGTCTCCGTTTCCTAGGCTGATCCCTACTGCTACTGCCCAGCTCCCTCTCCCCGCGGTCCCGCTCCAAGGACCAGCCATCCCGGCGGCGCTCCAGGCTTTCCAGTGGGTCATAGGCAGCTGCCCGGTTACTCCGGTCCCGCACAGGGGGCGGCGGGGGCACCCACTCTGTCTCGGGATAAAGGTCTCTGTCACGGTCTCTATAGAGCAACGGTGGCGTCCTGTCCCGGGCCCCCCGGAGAGGGTCAGGAGGGGCTCCCCGGTGAGCCCCAAAAGCAGCCGCCTCCGCCACCAGCTCGTAATGAGCCGGGGGCGGCAAGGGCAGGGGCTGCAGGTAGGGCTGCTGGTACCGATGCTCTGTGTCGGCAAAGTCTACGCGGAGCCGGCGATCCGGCCCCCCCAGGGGGAAGCCCCGCATGTGGGTGCAGGCTGCCTGCGCCGCGTCCAGGCTCTCGTACTGGATATAGGCCCAGGAATCCCCTTTGCGGTAATCGATCGTGCGGATGGTGCCAAACCGATCAAACTCCCTGGCCAGGGCAGCCAGGGGCACCCAGGGCCCCAGGCCGCCCACCCAGAGCCGGGTGGTCGGGGTGGCTTTCCCGTACCCGATCTTGATGGGGTTCCGCAGCAGCACCTTCCCTGACATGGCCAACTTGGCCCGGTGCGCCATGTCCAGATTCTCAAACTTAAGAAACCCATAGGTGCTGGTCTGCCCACGCCCCGGCCTCTTGATGTCCACCTCAGTGATGACCCCAAAACGGTCAAACGCTCGCCGCAAGTCCGACTCGCTCACGGTGATGTCCAGGTTGCCCAGGAACAGCGTGCGGTTGGCTCTCTGGTCGTCCTCGGGGCTGATCTCCTCCTCACCGGCCGCTCCGGCACCTCCACCTCCTCCACGGAACCCCCCGGCCGCCGCCACTCCGGCCACGCGCTCCAGCCCGTAGGCCGGCCGCACCCGCGCCTCGTAGAAGCTGCCGTAGTCCCGCTCCCTCTCCAGCTCCCTCGGCAGCGGCGGCGGGGGCGGGAGCCGGCCCAGGGCGAGCTGCTGCAGCCGGTAGTCCCGGTATCCCAAAGCTCCGCCGCTGCCCGCCGGGGACAGCGCCCGCTGTGCGGCCCCGGCCGGCGGGTGCCGCACGGCCGCCGCCACCGCCCCGACCGCGGCCGTGCCGTAGGGAGACTCCTTGTCCAGCAGCGCCGGGGAGCGGCTGCTGCGCCGGCGGCCGCTGCCTCCGCCGACATAGACGGCCTCGATCTTGAGCGGGCGGTCGTAGAGCACGAGGCGGCCGCGGGCGTGCTTGGCGGCGCGCGCGTCCTCGGGCCGGCGGAAGTTGACGAAGGCCACGCGCTCGTCGGCGGCGCCGGCGCCGGGCGGGAGCCGGCTGATCTTGACGCTCACGTCGCCGAAGCGCTTGAACTCGTGGAAAAGCCCGTCCTCCACCGCCTCGTCGCTCAGCGCCGAGCCCAGCTCGCTGATCTTCAGCGTCTTGTACTCGCCGCCGCCCGGCTCCGACGAGGAGGAGGAAGAGGAGACGGCGGCGGCGGCCGCCCGCGATTCACCGCCGCGGCTGCTGCTGCTCCGCGACGCCTCCGCGGTTTTACCGCTGTAGCCGTGCCGGCTCCCGCCGCCCGCGGCCGCCGCCGAACCGGTCTCGTACTCGCGGCTGCTGGCACGGCCGCCCTTGTCCGCGTGGGCGCCGCGCCGGCCGCTCCCGCTGTTGCTCTCGCCGGACGCCGCCGCCGCTTTCCCGCCGTTGGAGCCGCCGCCTCCGCCGGACGAGCCGCTCGGCTTTTTGCTGCCGCGCGAGGAGGAGGAGGAGGAAGCCGAGTCCTCGCCGCCCCGGGAGCGCTTGGCCTTGGCGGGCGAGCGCTCCTTGCCCTTCATGGCGGCGGCGGCCGCGCTCCCGCCGGGCCTCCCCGACTGCCCGCTCACGCACCCGCCGCCATCTTGGGAGCCGCGCCGGCAGCGCGCGCCGCCCCCCCCGCGCCCATTGGCTGCCCGGGGCGGTGCCCTCGCCCATTGGCTGCCGCCGCGGGGGAGCTCCACCCACCGCCTGGCGCTGCGCGTTCCCATTGGCCGTCGCGGCTGTCAGTCTGCCAGCCAGCCCCGTGCTCCCGCGGGGGGGGCGGGAATTGCCGCCGTCGCGCGCCTCCCTGCCCCGCTCGCTCATTGGGCAGTTAGAAAGGGCGCCGCGATCTCATTGGACGGTTCCGCCTGTCAATCGTGGCAGTTCAACCATAGGAGGATTTTCGCTGCTCATTGGACACTGGGCCGAACTTATCTGCGCTTTCTGGTTGGCTCTCCTACCTGCCAGTTGCAATAATCGTTCTGCGGCCCCGCCCCGCCCTTTGCTATTGGCTCTCTCGCTTAGATGAGGGTTCCCATCGTACCTCTCAAAATCTCGCGAGTTGCTCTGTCCCCGCCCCTTCTCCTCATTGGTCGCCAGTCAACCCATCTCTCTGCTCTGATTGGCTGGTCCCTACGCCGCTCACGGAGGAGAGCGCCCTGCCCCTCAACTCCACTCCTGGCTTGTCATTGGGCGGCAAAATGTCCCCAGGCGTCTGATTGAGTGCAGACATGCAGAGCGCTGATTGGCTGCGACAAAAATCAATCATGCTGGCTCTGACTCTGACTGGTCGCTGTGGGGAGTGGGGCGGTTCCCCGCAGAGCTCGCGGCGCGGCGGCTCCTGAGGTCTCAGAGCGTGTTGGGCTGTGGTGCCGAGCGGAGCTGGGTGCGTGGTCCGTGTCCTTCCCCTCAGCCCGCCAGCGCATCCACCGGGCTGGGCTGAAGCCACCGCGGGGCGAGAGGAGGAAGCTCGGCTGCGTGAAGTGCCTGTCTCACCCTCTCCCTGTTTCCTTGTGCGTTTCCTCACCAGGGAATGCAGGGAAGCGCTCTCGGGGCTGCGGGAGGCCCGCAGTTCTCTGGCGCTCCTCAGCCGGGTCCGGAGCCCTGCGTAGCTGCAGGGGCTCTCGCGGTCACTCCTTGCTCGGGGCCACGAAGCCTCTTGAAATATTTTCCATCTAAAGCTTCACATCACAGTGTTTATCCTAATACCTTCCTGCTTTCTCCAGCGGTCGCGAGTTTCCTTGGGGAGCTGGAGCTCGGAGGTTCCCGGAGATGGGGATCAGGTTTGGGTTCGGCCTGAGGTGAAAGAGCCTTGGCTGCCTCAGGGTCAGGGAATCCCAGTTCCCGTGGAGCAGGAACGCCTCTAATGCCTGTATTTTGTAAGGGTCCCTCTCCAATCCCTGTATTTTGTGAGGATCCCTCTCCAATCCCTGTATTTTGTGAGGATCCCTCTCCAATCCCTGTATTTTGT
>JANRMJ010010408.1:0-25933 GCA_025584955.1 Alethe diademata | reverse complement strand
CCACTGTCGAGGAAGGAAACATAGGTGGGTTACTTAGAAGTTTTTGCTGGGGGGGGGAGGCTGGGGGGGAATGAACTTTTTCAAAGAATAACCAAAGAAATCTTCTGGTACAGAGTCAGCCTGAGCAGGTGTCAGCTTGCTTTGCTAAGACAGTGATACAGATGCACGCTCTCCAAACACAGGAGTGCATATTTATTCCAGTGATGCAATATCAGAAATAGGATTTCCTCCCACAACACAAGTGCAGTGAAAATTGCTCTGCCCTATCTGTCGAAAGGAGTTTAAATCAACCCTTGATCTCTGACTCCTTTTACAGCCAAAAATGCAATCCCTCTGTCAGGCAAGCATGCTGTAGATCTTAATGACTGTGCTGAGCACTGCAGCTCCTAACTCACTCAGGCTGATTGCTGCACAGCCACAGCAAAGACTGCAAGCAGATTGCTGGTGCCTGGCACCAGGTCCTCAGGAAGCAGAACTGCCACAACCCTGCTGACAACCGAGCTTCTGACCCCACCTGGCCACCACCAGACAAACAAGCCCACAAAAAGGGGCTGCGAAAAGGAGAAAGGGAGATGGAGAACATAAATGGAAAATCTACATGAGAACACACAAGTCAACAAAGCACCAAAGACACCCACCATCACAGCATCATAAACCAAGGCTTGTAAGAGAAGTTTCTGCCCTGCACTGGAGGGGAGCTTCAGTGACCCATTGACAGCAGAGAGAGGCTCTTTGGTGATGGTGTCCCCATAGCTGGTGATGCTGTCTGTCCAGGCCTGGCTGGCTGATTTATTCCATGAAGACTGCAAGAGAAAAGTGTCAGGAAAAAAGATGCAGTTATCACAGACATCAATTCTTATCCTCATACCTGAAATGAGAAGCAGCTTGAAAAAGGCAAGTGCAAGTTGGGAAAATACCATAAACGTAGAGGACACTTCTGATAGCATCAAAATAAAAATGCTCTGCAATGGACTCACACAGTCCCTGCCATAGAACTGGCTTTATTACTGTTAAGATGGGCTGATGCAGAACACAGGGATAAAAGATGCCAGATGGCTCACAACTGGTTGCATAAGGGGCTTTCCACTGGTTCTCAAAATGTGAGGCCAGTGGGTAAATCATGGCACAGACACCATTTAGAGGTCCACTGAAATCAACTCCCTGCAAAGCTGCAACAGCCCAGAGCAGAATGACCCTACTGAAAAATATCAGAGAGCTGGGAAGGGACAGGGAAATCTGGAGCTGTCCAAAGACCACAGTCTTTGCTGTGCACAGAGAAGGAGCCTCACCCATGGGCAGTGTCCTGTGTGCCCCAGTAAGAGCTGGACATTCTGCTAAACTACTAGCTGTGCAGCACAGACAAGAGTTCCTGCTCCAAGCCAGGACTTGGGAAAACACTCTGCCATTCCTCATCAACACAGAGGCACAAAATTGGGGGCCTTAATTTTTTTTCTAATTTTTTTTTTTTTTTTTTTACAACAGACCACCAAGCAATTCTTTGCTCAGCTTTAAATCCCCTGGGCAACCAGTGTTACCTTGTTTGTAGATCTAATTAAATTATATGGGCTGAACGCAATTTGTTCTGGGTTCTTTCAGCTTCCCCTTGCAATAAACTGGTGAATGCACACCTCTGTGTATGGGAAATGTGTGTCTTTAAGAGCTGAAGTTATTTAACAGCTCAGACTATTAGTTCACAGGCAGAAAAGCATTTTCTTTCCAGGTTTTGATTTTATTGGGCTGTCCTGTATGTACCTGAGCTGAGCATTGCTAGTGCTCACTTACATGTACATGTACACACACAGCTCAGATTTAAGGACCACACAGGGCCATTATCTCTGGCCTTGTTCAACAGATGCTACACATTGTGTGGGTACAAGAGAGGCTGATGCAGAGAAGAAGAGGAGAAAATCCTGACCTGACGTCAGCGAGTGCACACATGCACACAGAACACTGGTGGTCTGGGTACCATGGCTGTGTAGGGTGAAGATAGCCTGCACATCTGTTCAAACCCACTGACCCTCTACTGCTCACTGCCAGCAGTAGAGCCCAGGTTCCTGCTCTGCATATGTGGCTGCTCCTCAGGCCAAATCTACTCCAACAACCGCCAACATAGCGTGAGTCCAGCTGAGCCAGCGAGGAGATTTCTGACATCAGCCTGACCTTGGGTGAGTCATTTGACCTCCTTGTGCCTCAGTCCATCTGGCTGAAAATTAGGTAGAAATACACAACCAGATGTTGTATGTGAGCCAGGCATTCCTAAGTCAGCTATTTAGCAAGAAGCAAATGCTACCTCGTGCTGCCAGGGCTGGCAGAAGGACACTGCAGTGCTCGGGTGCGCGCTCAAGGGCAGCCAGGGCTGCTCCCCAGCCCTCTGTCCCCCTCACCCAGGCACCCAAATGGCTCAACACCTTGTGGGAGGCAGGGCACGTTACATTCCAGCACCACCCCAAGTCACAGGAGCTTTGCTGCTGCCTCAAGAGCAAATTTTTAGCAAACAAACAGTAAAAGGCCTCATTGATATGCCAACACCCTGCAGAACAGGGATGTCCAAGCTCAGCGCTGTGGCTATCAAACATTTGCTAATTTAGATGTGGGTGCTTGAGGCAGTGTCTTTTCCACTTCTCTCTCTGCGATCCTCAACAATATATTCTGAGCCAAAAGCCTTCCCTAATTGCTCCGTTTCTAAGTGGACAATCATTAAACTACGCTTTAATAGCGAGAAATCAACCAAGCGATCACAGAGAGCTCACAATAAGGAATATCCCCACATGCGAGTGCTCATGGAGCATGTTCAATTTGCTTCTGCTGCCATCTGAAAGGCTTTCTGCAGCTACATCCCTGACTGATGGCTTCTGTGCCTCTTCCAAGGAACATACGTTACTGAGCAAATAGTGCCTGGGAATTTCAGCGCTGAACCTACACAAATCTGCACACATGCACCAAATGTGTGTCCTGTTAGAGATGGCTGCATGCATATTTGCCATCAGAGAGATCTGAGCATCATACGCAGACACACACACAGAGCAAACTTGAAAACCTTCTTGCAGGCATCTTGTGAATACCAAAAAATGTGGAAAGAAACAGGCAGCTCTACTGCAATCCCCCATGGACCATCTGTTAGCGGAAATGTCAATCTGCCATGTTTACATAGGTTTTGATGACTCTGGGAACAGCCTGTTCAGCTCTGGCTGAAATTGGCTGCAACGAAGAACAAACTTGTTTTGTACCAGTTTGCAACTTTCAACAAACAGAAAAAACCATCAGCCACACAACATGGCCTGTGTCCCACATGTTGTTCGAGCACATTATGTTTGAGAGGGGAAAAAAAATGCGAAAGACAAATCCCTCTTGGGGTTTAGTCTCTAAGGTTGGGCAGCAGCAATTAACTTTAGGACTGTTTTCATCACAGACCTGAAGAAATCTTGTGTGCCTGAAAGTATCACTGCTTTTTTAAGCAGCATTTTTTGGTGTAATAAATGATACTATTTCTTTTTACTCAAGGGGAGCTAGTGGGTGGCTGAAGGAAGGAAATATTCTCTTGGTTTTTACAACACAGTAATGAAGGCAAGGAGCAAGGAGTGTCAGTCTAATACTAATATAAAGAGGGAAAAATCTCTTTGTCAGTTCACTGCAAACACAAGAATGAAAACTAATAAAAACATCTTCCAATAAAAGACATTTCCATTACAGCTAAATCCTTATCAAAGCAAACAAGCCTTTTCATTTTAGCCTTTTTATAGAAACTCCAACTGGTAAAAACGTGGCTAGATCGTGTTACCTTCTCAGTGACAAGTCATGATTTCATGCAAATATATGAGCTGAGAATGAACACATAGCAAAAGTTCAACTTGAAACCTTCCCTGTTTTTTCAGGATGGTTATTTAAGGTAGCTTGAAGTCCTGTGCAAAACAAGGCTGGGGATGTTTCAGACGTGCCCAGGTTTTGAGAGTGGTGCAGCAGAGAGAAAGGGTTCGTTGGTGAGCAGCAGCGGGCGGGAGTGGGAGAGCTCCGTGTCACGCAAACACAGCGACATCCCTGCCTGCAGCTGGGATGCAACACAACACAGACCTCTCCCCACAGATAAAGAGTCTCTGCTTGCTGTCACCAGGAACACAGCTCTCGTCTGAAGCTTCTCAGAAAACATTGGGACTTCTTTTCCACGCAGAAAAATTTCAACACAAGGATGACAAACAACCTGGGTAGATCCAAGTTCCCTGATGTGTTACAGCTTCTGCTCTCCAAGTCACAGGGATGCTTCGTGGGAAACGCAGTCCTGTGGGAAGGAGGCCCACAGGGAAGGAGAAGGGCAGCAAGGAAGGAAGGCTCCAGCTCACAAGAACAACAACAGCAAACGTTTCCAAACCAAAATGCTTGGGTTTGGCTTCATTCAATGAGAAGCTCAAGTCTTCCATGGAAAGCAGATGCTTTTTAATATTCTCCCCAACCCTTTAAATTGCTTGGCCCAAAAGCAGCAGTGACAGAGATGTCTGGAGCAGAGCCATTGTATCATCCTCAGTCCATCTGCCAGAGGAGACAGAGCTGCATCACCACAGCCTATGCACGACTGTGTCATTCATAACAGGGCTACTGAGGGCATCAGTCCGGGGGGCGCTTGCAAAGGGAAGAGAGTAAGAGGAAATCCACCTGTCAGTGGATTTAGAAATCCTTGTGTGTGACCACTGGAAACACATAAAGGAAGGAAAATGAACCACTGGATGGCAAATTCTACTCCTGCCTAGTGGAGCTGTGAGCATCCAGAGCGGTCCTGTGCCCACACCTTGGCTGCAGTAGCACCTTGCTGTCCCACAGGCAGGGACAGGGGGTCCAGGAGGCTCCTCTGGGACTGTCCCACCTTCTACTTGCACCATCCTGCACCTCCACTACGTGTAACAGCTCAGGAAGAATCACAGCCCTAAATTTGAAGGAAATTATGATCTTGATCTGAAAATGACCAAGGGGACATCTCACAACTCTTGCCCACAATTCTTCGCAGGAATCAATCTCAGAGTTTTGAAAGACTTCCTGCCCTCAGTCTGTTCTCCAGTCCCCACACCTGTGAAACGACATTCACTCACTTCTGACTCCATATGGCATGGGGACAGTCCCTTCTTTGTGTCTATCTAACATGGAGCATCCAATCTCCACTGGAACCTCAGGCTGCCACAAGAATAAAACCAATAAAGAATAACCTATGGAATGGTAAGTAATGAGTCAGCATGGGAACAGCCTGCAGGCACAGAGCAGCCAATGCAAGTGCCAACCAGCCAACACAAACCAGGTTTCAGGAGACAGAGGGACAAGCAGGCAGCTGGAGGTCACAGCTACACAAACCTGCCCTGCAGTGCCAGTAGCCTCAGCCCAAGGGTCTGCCCCAGCCAACATCCCCAGCTCCGTGGTGAGATGATATGCTGCTAAACAAAAGGGATCCTTGAGGCATTTCTCACTCCCTTTCTTCAGTGAATAGGACTGCAAGTCATAGTATCCAACCTAGAACACCCTGGGGAGCTTTCCCCTTGCCAGGCTGGACAGGAATTTCCTTCCACAATGAAGTTTTCTTTCCTGTGGCTCTCTTGCATTCCTTGCCATGGATTTTCACAGCCCCAACTTTGCACAGCATGAAAGATGAAAAGAGGAGGCAACAAAGGCAGCTGGTCACTGCAGGGTGCAAAGCTCCCACAACACTCTGTTCCAGGCAGGGTCCCTGGGGATTTCCAGCTTCAATGGATGTTGGGGGAAGCAATTTGCAGCTCACAGGACATCCACACCCACTCCACAGCCTTAACTAGTGGCATTTTGTGTACAAGCAGGGAGATGCACACACTCACAGCTGCTCCTGACTTGGTTTGCATCCACTGTGGGCACCAGGCATGCATGCACCAGTCCAGCCACGTACCTGAGACCTGCCCAACCCCCTGACAGCCCAGCCAGGTAACATCACATTACCATCCAGACATGGGGCCTCTTGGCCCCTGCAGCATAAAGCTGTTTCTTTGCCATATTCTTTTCACACTTGATTATACAGGTCAGAGTACAGAAAGAAAGCAGTGGTGCTCAGCTGGCACTTCCAGCAGGAACGGGGCAGTGCAGGGCGCAGGGTCTCCTGCGTGGGAGCACATCTCCCTCCAGTGCCCACTGCCAGCAACAACAGCCTGTTGCTCCTGTTGCTCCCGGCCACTCGATGTCCTTCACCTGCCAGGTCACCCTCCTGGTCGGCACGGGTGACAACGCTGCTCTCCAGGTGGCTGCTTCCCAGTGACCCTTGCTTCCCCAGCCACATCCATCAAAAGAAAAAAAAAAACCACAAAAAACCAAAACAACCCTCCCCCCAAAAAAAAAAAAAAAACAACAAAAAACAAAAAACCCCAAACAAACTCAGTGAATTTGTCTCAGTGGTCGTTCTCCGCCCAATTATGGAAACCCTACAGCCAGAACTGTCCATCTCCCCCAAAGCTCTGGTCTGTGCCTGTAACTCTGCTGCTGGGCACTGCCTACTCGCAGAGCCCCAAGCTCTCAGGCCAAGCCTGATGTGGCCAGGCCTTGGCACTGCCCTCTCCAACCCTACTCTGCACATATTCAAATCTTGGTGTAAGCCCTCGCAGGCAGGATTGCTGCTCTGGAAGAGAGATCTGGATATGCTGCCCCCAGAAAGGCCTCACAAAGAAGGGAACTTCCCCCCACCCTGACCTGTTCTCAGGGGTAAGTCCCCTTAGAGCTGTGAGCTCTTCTGAACAACTGAGCTGTGTTCTGCTCATGGTCTTTCCAAGTGAAAACATTTGTTCCTTATTTAACTGAAAGAGCTGTAGGAAATTCCTCACACTCTTCGGCTTGGGTCCAGACAGGCAGCTACATTCCACCAAAATCCATAGATGTGGCTTGGCTGCAAACAAACAGCCTCTCCTTCAGCTGTGCACTGATCTGCCACAGCACGCAGGGATGGCCACGGGCATGGCTTCAGCTCATGGGGCTGGTAAAGCCAGCAGAACACTTTGTGTTTCCAGAAGATCCCACCTGCACTGCCTCTAGCAGCACGGGCAGGGCTCGTGGTCAGCCAGGCACCTGAACTCACCTTCCCTGCAGTGACACACGAGTGCACCATTGATGCAAACATCAAATCCCATGCGCTCACAATGCATTTGTTTTACTGAACCTCCTAATTACTTTACATGCTCTCCCAGGGCTACAAAGAGAGACATAAACAGATTAACTAAATTAGGCCAATTAAAGGTTCCCTAATGGAATGAAATGTTTCAGGCAAGCTTGAAAGAGGAAATGGGCAGGGAAGAATGAAAGACAATGCAGTGTCACGCAAACCAAGTAGGGCAGGAAAAGACTACTTCAAAAAATAAGGTTCACAAAAACACCACAATTTCACCTCTTGTTTATCTTCAAGAGTATTCCAGTGAACACACTATTTATGGAGACAGCTCCTTTTAGTCCAAGCAAAAGAGAATCCTGGAAGGCCACGTCTGCTCTAGACATCACACTTCCTCCTACCATCCATATGCCACAGCATCACGAATACCACAGCTTTCTGCAGCACCAAGTTTGGCAGCAGCTTCTCAGATTGAGTGGTCACCGTCCCAGGAGATGAAAACGGGTGGTAGATACACAGGGATCCCAAATTAGATCCAACAGCCAAGGCTGAGCCAGTCATGTTTTACAGAGAGGGGAAATGTATAACTGCCCAACACCAGCCTGCAGCCAAGACTTCCAGCAGTGCAGAGCCAGGACAGGATCCCACCTTGGCTTCCCAGCAGCAACACACCAAACAAAGGCTCTTGCCAAAGGTGGGAGCCCAGTAACCATGTGCATGGGTCCTTACCTTCCTCTTCCCAGGGAAGATGTCCTCAGGGAGGCTCGTGTGGATGAGACTGTGCACTTCTGCCAGCTCTGTGATGTCCCCCAGGGGCACGGGCACATCCTCTGGGAGTGGGGACATGAGGGACTCGAGCTCATGTGAGTCCAAGGTGGCACTGGGAGAGGCTACTCCTTGCCTGCTCCGGTGGTAGTACGTGTGGTTTCCAGCAGCCTGGGAATCCAGGCCTGGCAGGGCCTCCCTGAGGGAAAACAAGCAAGAGTTGACATCTCAGCTGGTCTTTGTGCAAGTAACTAGGCCCAAGCCCTGCCCTGCCACTCCTGGAGATATTCTTTATCGTCACATCCCACTGCAACACCTTTTACTGCAGATGTATCTCTGTACCACCTTGGTTAATGCCAAAGCTCAGACAAATCCTGCTGTGGGATGCAAAGCTGTCCCTCTGCCAGCAAGCCCTAAGGGTAGGAGATATCACCAGTCCCAGCACAAGCAGGTGCTCACATACCCTGCTCTATGGGGAGCTGTGTCACTCCTGTCACCTCTGCTTTACAGGTTAGAGATGCAGCAGGACAGGGAAGTTTAGTGGCCATGTTAGGATGAGGCTTCAGAAGCTATTTGCTCCTAGCCCTGAGATCTGCTGTGAGCTCTTCTGAACAACTGAGCTGTGTTCTGCTCATGGTCTTTCCAAATGCTTGTGGCTGGATTCAGACCCCTGGGATAGCAGAGGGCTTTGGGCTGTATCCAGCCCTCCTTAAACCAGCCTGTCACTCACTTGGAAGTCTTTCATCATTTTTCCCATATGAAAGTTAACAAACTATTTCCAAACATCCTTAGAGCTGTCCAACCTCAGAAGCAATGTACTACCCACACTAATAGACACAGGTAATAAACTGGCTCTTCCTTTTCCTGAAAAAAACTTCTACTAGTGTAAGAATGCAAATTGAAGAAAAACTACTGAAAAAATAAATCAGTGAAAAGATTATACTAAATATACTCCTTATCCATCCACAGATCCAAGCTGTGCATTAGCTGTCCCCTACACCACATCCCAAGCAGCCCAGCTGAACAGGGGATGCAGCTCCCAGTGTTTTTGTCTCCTTCCACAGCAGCCTCCTTTACCTGAGGTGCCACCCACCTGTGCTTGCTGTTCCGGAAGCTGGCACACATGCAGAAGAGAATGCAGAGCAGCCCCAGGCACACCCCCACGATGATCCCTGTCACAGAGTGGATATCCAGGACATCTAGGAGGGGAAGGAATGACAGCCACATCATTTCAGCTGCTAGCAGGAAGAAGGTACAAAGTGTCTCATGTTCAGAGAAGCACCAACTGTACTAAACCAAACAGGTTGAAAAGGCCCTTCTAACTCAACTGTTTGGTGGTTCTGATTCTATACACATGCAACAATAAAATTCCTTGGCAGGGACAATTTAGAACAACTTAAAGCAAACTGGCCTCTATGCAAGTTGCATGTGCCCTTCCAGAGGAAGCAGGATGGGGAAGAGACGAAGTTTGGCTGTGGGATGGGTTCTGGAGCTGCACATCTGAGGGCTCTGCTGTGATCCTCTGCACTGCTCTGCTGAGAATCCTATCTCACATCCTACACAGTGACACCAGGCAATTGCTTGGCAAGCAGAAATGTCACTGCTGACAAATCAGTCTCCAGCAATGCAATTCCCTTCTGCCCTGGGGTAAGGAGGAGTTCATACCAGACAGCTTCTCCCGGAGGGTGTGCACATCCTTCACATTGGAATAGGGACCAGATCCCACCACTGTCTTTGCTCCCATCTTGAAGAAGTATCTGGTATCACTTTCCAGGCCATGCACTTCAGTGCTGAAGATGTTTCCTGACCAAAAGTAAATAAAAAAAGATTTAAAACATTCTGTTTCAAGAGTATTCAGAGGCTACAGAAAAGCAGCTGTGGAACTGCTGGACACTCAGAAGTGAGGGATTTTGTGACATTCTTGTGCATTTCATACACCTCTTCAGTAATAATGAACTTCCTGCTTACAGATCCAACAATACAGGCTGCTCATAATACTGCTGGCACACATTTTCCTAGGAATTACTGGCTGCCAGGCATGCCTCTGTGGGATATTTCCTGGATGATAATGGCTATTTCAGCCCCAGACATGTATGATTTCATGTCTCTCAGTAGCCATGTCCCTGGACCCTCTGCTATGACTAGGTCCAGCATATGCTTCAAGAAAACTGCCAGGATGAGCTCTTGAATATCTGTCTGTGTGCAAAGTGAGGCAGAAATCAGGGCAGCAGGACTGAGCAACCAGGACTCCAGAGACAGGAAAGGAGGCAGGAGGACCTTGGGGTATTAGAGTACCTGGAGAAGGCTCACCTTCTCGTGTCAGCAAGGTCCACATGTCATCTGGCTGTGTGTTGTTGGCGTTGTACAGGATGAGATACTCCACAATGATGCCATTGGGCTCCACAGGTGGGCACCAGTGCACCTGCACAGCGTAGGGGTTGAGAGGGTGCAGCCGCAGGTCAGACGGAGGAGTGGAGGGGCCTGGCAGAGACAAATAAAGACCCAGCCTGAGCAGCAGGAAGAGGAGCAGAGCTTTCACCCCCAGAGGGCCTCCCAGCATGTACTCAAGGTCATCAGAGCTTCAGGAGGGCTCTGAGATCACGTCTCTCAGAGGCCCATTAGGAGGGATCTGACAGAGACTCAAGGAAAGCCAGGAGAAATGAGGGTTTGGTTCCCATGAACACTCACGGTCGGGCAGGGTGAAGCGCTCCACCACGCTGCCGAAGGGCCCGTCGATGCCAACCCCGTTGGACTGCACA
Source organism: Alethe diademata (assembly GCA_025584955.1). NCBI lineage: Eukaryota > Metazoa > Chordata > Aves > Passeriformes > Muscicapidae > Alethe > Alethe diademata. The sequence continues at coordinate 15,316 of JANRMJ010010408.1, read as the reverse complement.
GCAAACTCATACCTGGTGTAGGGCTTCAGCCCACTAATGAGAATGTCTTCATCTGAGCTGGAGAGAGAGGACATAGCACAAGGCCGTGAACACCTGAGGGTTCTCCCATGTCACCCCTGACACCTCACCAGGAACACTCTGAGAGATTATCCTAACTTGACAACATTTGATTTTCCATCTAAAGCTACATCTCCTGCAGTCATGTGAATGCAAGAACACTCAGCTCCCAGGGACAGAGCAAAACAGTTCCCAGACTCCAGGGCCATTTCTGATGTACTTGCAGGGAAAAGTGGAAAACAGCCTGGTTAGAGGCTAAAAAAGGGCACAAGAATTCAGATGTAAAATACATCTCCAAATTATTAAAACTGTTTTAACTCCAGCAATTTATAGACCAAACTTGTGAGGATCATCTCACAAATCATGAATGCATAACTGCACCTGGCCATGCTGTTAATAAGTGTGTAAGGTCCAACCACAGCAAAAAATATGCAGAGACCAGTAAATGATTCCTTGGTATTCAAGTCAAGTCCCACTGCCACATCTCAGCAGTTCTGAACATTACCTGTGACCACAGCAGATATTCCCAGCATATTAAACACCCAGGATTTTGCTAACTTCTGGAAATTCCATGCAACTCCCTCCAGCCCTGTGTTCATTTCTGGCATGAACACCACATGGCAGATGAACCCTCTTTACCTGGTGTAGTATGTCACAAGAGAGGCGTTCTTCAGGCCCCAGGGGCTGAAGCGCACGGTGTAGTTGACAATTTTGACTGTTGTGAAGTCAGGTTTCTTCCAGCGGAGCCAGATGGAAGTTGAGCTGTTGGACTCTGCATAGACTTGGACTGGAGGCAGCGGAGGCCCCTTCTGCACAGGGGGATCTATGGTACAGCACAAAGAGAGATGTGGAGGTGTAATGACAGTAATGCCACTCACACCCAGCAGCAGAACAACCCTAATGAGAAGGGGGATATTTTGCTCCTTTCTCTCCTTCCCAATTCCTCCAATGCATTTTGCAATAGCTGTCAAATGAAGTTCCCTTATGTTATGACTTCCCTATTTTGGTACACTGTCTTGAAGTTCATCCTCTGTAATCCCTCTATCCTTCCTCTGAAGCCATGTGCCAAGCAGAAGAGACACAACAACTGAAGGGCATTTCTCACCTACTGCAGTTGCAGGTGCCTTTTCTGTTTTGCCTTTCCAAACTGCTGCGTACCCATCTTCGTGCTTATTGAATGCCACCAGCTTCACCTCGTACAGCTTCCCAGGAGCTGAAAAATCAATCAGGGTTTGCCTTGGGTTATTTTTGTCACCAATCCTCCCTAGTTAGACACGTTTTCTTTGATCCCGCCAGCTTTTCTCACCATCCAAGAAAGTAGCTTAAACATAATAAATACATTTTTGTTACCTTATACCTAAGTAAATATAACCTAATACCTAAATTACAGCAGGGAGTCCCCCTTCCATTTACACGCTTCCCACACAAACACTGTCTCACAGCTGGTGTATGTTACCAGCACAGCTGCTCTTTGATTCTCCCCTCACTTTTGACAGAAATTATCAGCAGGAAATGGACTTGCCCCAGCCCTCAAGGGTTGACCAGTGTCCTGGTCTCCAGCACATCTACTCAGGATCTCTACATCTTCCTCCCTTACAAACCACTGAAGAAACCAACACATGCTGATTCCTCTCTCCACCATGGAAGTGACTGCACTGCACTGTTTATTCCTGAGGAGTGAGGACATTCTCTCCTCCCCCAAAAGTACCTCCTGTTTCTGAAGTTCTTTCTGATTTATTCACTGCTGTGAGGATCTTCCTTCCAGTAAGTCCTCAAACGACCTGTTAAGGCACTGGCAGCCTTTGTTGTATGGTGTCTATTTCACCTCCACAGCAGAGCTTCCCAATTTGCAATTACAAAAGCAACAATGCACAGAAAACCCACACCAAAAACCTAAGGGTCCTCATTGTGTGCTCTCCCCATCAGAGAGCCTGGCACTGTGGTGAATCTCAAACTGAGCTGCAGGACAGGGCACTCTGACTTCAAGCAGTGCTGCCCTGGTCCAAAATCCACTTCCCTCTTTCCTCCAGCCTTTCATCAGCTGCTTCATTTTTAATGGAGATGTTTAATCAAAGAAACAACTTGGGAGACAAAAAGTTCTCAAAGTAGACATTCCCTGCAGCCGCCAGCCCCTTCAGGAGCTCAGCCAGAGCAGTCCACACTGCCTTTGTTGCCTTGGCTGCAGCACATTGATGGAGTTTGTTAATTTGGGACATGCCTCTTCATTCTCTGCCCTCACAGATGACTGCTTTCTTTGCCAGACAACGTAAGCAAAATGAAACCTTTCTTATTGATGCCAATTTTATTATTACTGCCCTGATTACACTCCCAGAGGCTGATGGTACCAATTACCAAAGGCTTTCTCTGCTCCACAACACACACTCACGCACAGAATATAAAAACAGTTCAGTCATGTTTTTGTCCCCCAAAGAATCCCAAAAGCAAACAGAGTTTTGTCTGCCTCCAAGACAGCCTGATCTGCATTTCCAGACTCTCCAGCAACAGAAAAATGTTTTAAGCCCACACAAGGGGGATAAAGCCAAAGGGCACTCAACCTCCAAAGGGCTGGGACCACAGGCTCAGGGGAACAAAGAAGCCCCAGCCCATGTCTCGCCAGCACCACACTCTCCTTCTGCCTGAGCCTTGGGCTGGGCTTCACTGGGACACGAGCACATCGTGGACGGCGCGATCCAAAACAATGAGGAAAAGCTCCCAGATGTGATGCAGCTGTGGGCAGCTCCTGCTGGAGAATGGACTGAAGGAAAGGACAAGTCCTCCATCTCTGGGCAGGATCAATACAGCAGCTGCTTACACGTGATGCCAGGGGAGCTCGACTGCAAGACCAAGCACCTCACATCCTGAAAATAGCGGTATTTTTGATTTCTCAGTCAGAGGATTGGCTTCAATTTTTATACACAGGCCCAGATGTTCAAGCTCTTGAAACAGGCAGACATAAAACTCTATCAAGCTGTCAAGAAGCTGGTAGGCAGCATGAAAACAGATGTATTTCACTGCATTCCATCATACATTAAATATAAGCAGAATAATCTAGTCCAGATCATTTCAAATCACTAATCTGGATGGCTGCATAATATATCCAATATGTTAAATATGTTGCTTCACTCAGCGTTTCAAGGTGTTCATGTTGGCCAGGTGCCAGAAGCCATACTTTCCTTTAAGTAGGAAAACACCCTGATTTCCAGAGAGTTACTTCCAGAGAAATGCAGTCTTCCTTCACGGGAATGTGGAAGACAGGATCAGATCCCTGCCATTTATTTTTCACATAAATTATGGCCCTGGTAGTTGCACCTCAGTACAGAGAGTAAGTACTAGAACATCAGTGGAAGTCACTAAGAATTTCTCAGGGAAAACCCCTCCTGGTGATTTAGGAAAGGTTCCTTCTGATTTTGTGGACTCATGAAATTTCTGGATTTCCTGTATGCCCTTGACCAGTTGCCCACCTCTCTCACAGGACTGCAGCATACACCTCTCAGATAAGACACAGGGTACCATTAGTGATACCATTCTAAGGAGACGTGGTTTGCTCCAGAGATTAGCACGAGATGGGAGAAATCTTCTGTTTCAAGGCACACCTGAATCAAGACAAGGGGCAGAGAGCTGGCTTCAGTGACACCACAGAACTGTGGGGCCAAGGGACATGTAGTGACCACTCTGGACTTGTCTGCACTGACATGAACACACAACATCTGAGCTCAGCCCAATACACCCAGTGCCCAACCTGGGATTTCCTGACTTCAAACACCAGAACAGGCTTCCTAGAAAGATGGTCGATGCCCCAAGCCTGGCAGTGTTTAAAAGACATTTGGACGGAATTTGCTTTCATTTTTGGTCAACACTGAGGTATGCAGGCAGATGGATGCAATGACTCCTGAAGATAATCCCAAGAGATAGTGTTGGGTATTTGTTTTTATAGATGGATCTTAGGAGAGGTTTCCAGGGCTGTGCTTTCCAAGCAGACATCCCTGATCTGGGAAATCCCCCCAGCTAATTCCCCATCAGCCCAGATCACATGAGGGCTGCCAGCCCTTCCTGAGACCTCTATTCACTGTGTCTACAAGCTGCAGCCCTAAGTACTGGCACAGGGCAGTTCTGTGCTATAAAACTAAACCCTTCTAAATCCCAACCACTCCTCCTGGTTTCATGTGCAGACCCCCCTCCCTCAGCACAGCCAGATTCCTGACCCTTCCTTTACTGTACACGTGCAGCAGCACATCACTCACCAGCACAAGGGGAGCAGAGGGAACATCCCGGGCTGGGAGAAACGCGAGCCTGCGCTCCTGACACAGCCGCCAAATCATACGGAAACCATTAGGGCTTGACGGATGCCCAAATTCAAGGAAGTAGTTACAGAAGAACAAGCAGCCTTCTCAACATCATCATGCCAGAGCATTTGGAACCAATTCAGCCCACTCCCAGCCCCTGCACTGACTGACTTGCCCGTGGTTGGAGCAGTGTGTGATGATGTTCACATGTCGTTTCCTCTGCGCATTAATTACAGACCGAAATTCTTCAGAGAAACTCATCACTGTTAACACTCTCAGTGGCAAGATGGCTGTGACAGAGCTGGGAGCCCCACTCAGAGATGGCACAAACAGTCCTTCCAGGTGCTGCAGCCTGACCTTTACACTGTGCATAATATATATGCTATAAGTGTAAGATGAACCAGCACGACAGATATGCGTCCTACAGTCTCCACTCAGGAACAGGGTAAAGCATAAAGTGGGGAGTGGAAGAACTCTAGGAAGCAGAAAGCCTCTTTCAAAGATGCATCTGCCATGACTCTCCTCTCTCTCCATCCTGTATCAATGGGCAAATCAATTCATTAATACAATCAGATGTTAGGAACACAACCCCTTGTGGGAAATGCCAAGCACTGTGAGCCAGCCAGGCAGGTCTCACTGCTGCTCAGATCTTCTCCAGTCATGGACACTCACTCTTCCATCCCTTTTCCCTTAGTGGGAGATGGAGGAGAATACTGCGCTAAAATCAGCATGCTGTGAATTATCCCATCTCAGCATCTTAACACAGAGAGATTTCAAACAGCATGCAATCATGGAGCTCCTTAGAAACAGGCAGGGAAGGAGAGATCATTGTCCTGACTGGAGATTTCAATCTCGGCACTCTTTATCGTGACACAATAAAAACACTAATTAATTAAGAACCACTTATTAACATATACTAAGTATATTGGTAACTTGGTCAAAATCCCTGCTAAATTTGCATTAGAAATTTCTGTGCTTTAAACTCTGCTCAAAACAAGCCTCAAGAGCCCCACCCCAGAAAGGATTTTGGATGATCTTAAAACACCTCAGATGGTCCTGGCCCTATGCATTTCCATGCAAACAGCTGAACCTCTTGGGAGCATCCTGAGATGCTACAAAGTGCAGGAGACAGGCCTTGGGTTTCTCCACCAAGTTCTAGGAAGATGCAGACAGCTAACCTAGTCGAGTCAGCTCGTACTGCTTCACTTTCTTCTTTAGTTTTATGGGTCCTACATCCCAGCTCTCATCTTCAGCACCATCCAAAGGGCTCTCATCACTGGACTCCTCTGGGCCCACCTCTCTGTAGTAAAGCTTGTAGCCAGATATCTGGGCATGGTTTGCTGGGGGCTGCCATGTTATCAGGAGAGACTCCATCTTCGCTCGGACTTTTAGTTCTGTCGGGGCAAATGGAACTGGAAGAAGAAGACAAGAGAAAAACATTGAGCCACATGTCTCCATTTCCCTGGTCTACTGAATCCTCCCAGTCCTCAGTAGTGAGGGAAGGGTGTGAGGAAAAGGCTGTCCTGAGTGGGGTGTGTCTACTCCCTGACAGGGGAGAGTGGGACAGTCACATTCTATCACTGACCTTCCCAGCTGGGTGAAACAGGAAACAACGATGTCACAAAGCCACTGTGGGGGCTTCTCAGTGTATTCTGAGATATCACCATCTTTAACCACTGCTGGAGTCCAGCATGGGCTTAGCTCTCTTTGCCAGAATTGTCTATTCACTCCCAAATGTTGTAACATTAGGATCTGGAGTTCTGTTCATTTTCTTCCTATTTTTTTAAACAACTTTCACAGCTGCACATGGAGGGCACAAAGCCTCACTGCCTAGGCAAGCACTGAGATGTACAGGGGCTGCTGAGCAGCAAGGTAAAGGTGAGCACTTTGGTCTGACCAAAACCAATGGTTGTAATACCCAAAGGAAATAAAGTATCTCTGAAAATGCCTTAAGTTCCCCACACCCTGTCCCAAATCCCAGGCATTCCCGAGCCTCCTACCATGTGTCTGGTTGTCTCTGTCAGGAGTCCGATGCTGGGTCCACTCGGAAGGGGCCCCGTATCCCACACTGGTGCTGGCTGCGATCCGAACTTTGTACACTTTGTTGGGATGGAGTGAGTACAGGGTGATCTGGGTCTCATTTCCACCCACTTCGATGGAGGTGACCTGATCTGCTGGAACCAAGGGGACACCACTGCAAACAGGGATTTCCCAGGCAGAGGGAAGTACAGCTGAGCAGCCACAAGCCTCATTACCCCCTCGTGATCTGCATGCCCTGGGCTGGCTTGGCTTTGCCCAGACCAGTCTTATGCCACCAGAAAAAAACTGTAAGGCTGAGCAGAGCTGATATTCTGACTGACAACTCCCTTCATCACATTGCAAACTTCAGGTTGCCTTTAGCACCACAGAGTCTGCCCAGAGGGAGCTGTCAGAAATCCTGCTCTGATGATGTGATGGTGGAACATGAGCACAGCTAATGGGAGCTGATAGCATGTTCCAGTGCTTCTCACTGCTGCATTTAAATCCTCACCTTAATGTGAACCAGAACTGTCCAGCAGCCCTGCTTTCCACAAAATTCACACCCTCATCCACACCAGACAGAGGTTTTACTGCTCCCTCTTCAGCCCACCCAAGTTCGTAAGGGAGGTGACAGGAAATTTAAACTGAGAACAGCCTGGGATTTTCACTATATCAGCTAACTGGTTTTGCTGAAGATTCATGTGGCCTGTTTAGACTATATAGAGGTCTTGATTTCAGCTTCCCTTGGTGTTAATTCAGCCAGGAGCACTGTCCCTGCTATGTAACAGCAAATTTCTGGGTGTGATCTCTGGATTCCAAGTGTTTCTAAGGTTTTATGATGCCACTGAGCCATGTGCAGGCTCAAGGCAAAAGAACCAGAGCCAGGAGTCACAACACAGACTACTAATCCAGTTCAAATACATGAGAACATGTCCAGCACCTCATCACACTTGCCATCCTTCTCTCAGGAAGAATCATGACCCTGGGAAGTGAGAAGCTGCAGAGCTTTGACAGTTTTAAGAGCAAATACCCAGAAGGATTTGCAAAGCAAGCACACATGGAACTGGAACAGCCACATCCAGCAGAGGTAAATGTTACCAATGAACCCTACTTAGTGTTGTCTGACAGTGTAAATAAAATCAGACAGAACTCGGCAATAGAGCAACACAACCTGGCCAAGGTATTTGGTTTTTTCCCACAAGGACCACTGTGATCAGACTCCATTTAAAGAAATTGAAAGCATTTACCCCTCTCCCCCAAGCAGCATAAAGTTCTTCCCCCAAAACACAGTGCAGATGGCAGTGAAGGGCTGCTCATGTAGACATTTCTGGGACAGCACAAACATGGGTCACCCATTCTCCTGGGGACACAGTGCCTCCATGATCACAGGAAAAGGCACCTTGAGATGGTGTGAGGTAGCACTGCCATGACCACCAGACAGAGCCAGGCTATGAAAGGGTTCTCTTCCCTTGGGTAAAAAGGGTCTCTCTATTTTCAGCCCTGCACCACCTCCCCCCCACATCACAGGCTGTTAACACCACTAGAGCAGACAACACAACCCTCAAATGATGTTTGCCTCACCTTCCTTGAGGGTGCAGTAGTCAATCTTGTATTTGGTTATCTTGCCGTTACTCAGCTCGGGAGGAGGCGGCAGCCACGTCACACGGATGTCACCAGGAGTCATGCTCGACAGGGACAGCTGAGGGGCTGCACTGGGAACTGGGTAAACAACCATGAGAAGTCAGCAAACACCAGAGCAAGACCTCAACACCTCTGACAGCTCTCTGAGCTGGTTGGAGGCCACTACCACAGGAGGCCCTGCCACAGCCACCGGTGACTTGGTGCCTGTGCTGGGGGAACCAACACCCCCCAGCCCTTCAGGGGTGTCTGGGGAGAGCAGATGCTGGACTGCTCCACTTCCAGGCTGACCAGAGCCTGTTGACCCCAGCCACACTGCTCCCAGGGACCCAAACTGGGCAGGGTGGCACACCCCAGCTCCCAGCTTGTGCTGTACTGTGGAGCACAAAGGAGACACAAAAGCAAATGGCTCACAGATCCAAACTGCAAGCCTGGGAATCCTCATTCCCTTGAGAACCACAGCTCTGGGCTGCAGGCAGCTTTCCTGCCTTCAACTCAGCCTTTCAGGCTTCAGACACACACACTGGACCACGCAGGTCACCATGTCAGGAGCATTAAAAGCACATAATGCACACGAAGTCTGCCAAAACCATTTCTGCTTGCCTCTGTCCTGCAGCCTGTTGAAAGCTGTGCATGGCCTCCCGTTGGGCAGCTGTGCTTCTGGCACTCTGCCTTTACTGCTCACAAAATGCTGTGTGATAAATGCTAAAATCAACACAAACTACTGGCTCTTAAGGGGTCTGACCTCAAGACTGCTCCTACCCCTACAAACTGCAATAGATGTTTCTTCTGAGTTGAAATCCAGTCTGGCCCAGAGTGAAGCTTAGACCAGTATCACATGGTTTAGGTGAAAGCCCTTAGGAGCTGACTGCAATTCCCAAAGGATTCTCACGGGCCCCACCATCAGGTTATTTTCACCCAAGCTGATGACGAAAGCAGGGTGCAGGTTTGGGTTTCTAGGAGCTGCTACTACTCTCTGTAGCACATTCAGTGCTCACCATGAACCAGGCCAAGAACATTTCCTAGGCACCAGTACCCATCTAATTCAACGCACCATCCTCCAGGGTCTGGACAACGATGGAAGAGGACGTCCGGCTGGCCCCGAGCTGGGAATATGCAACCACGTAGAAGACATAGTTGGTGTTTGGTTCCAGATCCTTGACTTGTAGCTCTGTTGTGTCGTTATTGACAGCAAACTGGTATTCCACATTATCTGTTCCTAGAGCCAAGCAAACACGGATCAGCAGGTCAGCGAACTGCCACGGCACTCCTGAAAAAACCACTTAATTCACAAGGTCCACAGACTAAAACCACTTAAGCAATCGCTATATCTTCTCCAATTTCCCCTGCAACTACACAGCCTCATATATGAGTTTTTTGGGCAGAAATTGCAATGCCTCAACATTAACGTCTCCATTTTGACTCAAACTCTTTAATCCATGTTGAAGCAGCTGCAGTTACCAGTTTAATTTTCAGAGGAGCTCTGGCAACAGTTCAGCAGGAGCACTGGCTTGCTGGCTTTTTTGGAAGACAGACCCCAAGAGAGCCAGTGCCTCACTTCATATTCTGGGTGTGGATAATTTAGTGATAACCCCTGTACACAATGCAGCTGGTTAATATCACTGTTAATAATCACACTCTTTGCATACAAAATCAACACATATAAAATCAGCAGTGCCTGGTCCCATAGAATCCAGACAACTCAGCTTTGTGGACACACTACTGCCAATCAAGAAGTTAGAATACGTTGGCTAATCCACAGGCACTGTCACTGGCTGATACCAACTCCAGGAGAAAATTCCTTTATCTGCAATAAAAAGGGAATTGCCTCACACTTTACAGTAGCTGGGGAAGAAGGTCAACCTGTGGCTTGTACCTTTGGCGCAGCTGTGCTGCTCAGGGAGGTGACACCTACCCACAGCCCGCTGGTAGTGCAAGGAGAAGCCGATGATCTGCTCGCTGTTGTGCTCCGGCCGCTCCCAGGACACCAGGACGGTGCTGCTGGAGAGGGACACGGCCGAGACCTTCTTGGGAGCGCTGGGCAAACCCTCGCGCACGATCACCGAGAGCTTGGCGGTGGCACAGGCCGTGCCCAGGCTGTTCTCAGCCACACACTGGTAGTAGCCAGCATCCTCCAGGCCGATCTGGTTGATGACGAGGCTGCCGCTGCTCTGCACCTTCACGCGCCCGTTGGAGAGGATGGGCTCCCCGTTCTTCAGCCAGTGGATGGTGGGGGTTGGCTCTCCCTCTGCCTTGCACACAAACCTGGCCGTGCTGGCTCGGGTGCGGGAGATGGTTTCAGGAGCCTGGGAGATACTGGGAGTAGCTGGGAGAAGAGAGGACAAATTAATGCAGGAAGGAGGAGGAAAAGATAGCAAAGCAAATCCCTTCTCCTCCCCACTCGGTGCTATGTTTTATTCAGTAGCAGCTTTGCTTACAAGATGGGATTTGCCAGGCAGACTCTAGAGGCTTAATTTAGACTCAGTCCAAAAGGAAAAATAAATTCTGTATCAATCATGTGCTGCGTTCCCTGATCCTAGGCTGTTCTCCCTGCTGGCTTCCAGGATACTGAAAGTTAATTGCTGGTAGAGATTTCCAAGGGGGAACCCTGGAGAACAAGAATAAGGCATAAAACACTTCAGTAAATACCAGGAACTAAACCCCAAATTAAAGAGGTGACACTCCCACTGAGAGCTATCCCAACTCAAGCCTCTTGGCTCTAACCTGGCTCCCATTTTACCCAGCACGGGCCACAAAGGCCTCAAACCCTTGGGGATCTCCTGGATGTTGAACCATGGAATCCACAGCAAGCTGGTCAGCATTTGTGCCTGAGACTTTGCCTGCTCTCCACTCACCGAGGATGCGGAGCTCGGCGGCGGCGGTGACGAACTGCCGCGTCTGGGGTTTGTTGGCTCGGCACACGTACACCCCGGAGTGATGGGGCTGGCTGGAAGGAATGAGCAGATTTGTCCGGCCCAGCACAATCACATCTGTGGAAATGGACTTTCCATCTGCAGGAAGAAATGTGCACAAATGTGGGAGTGAGCCCCAGGCTGCCCTTTATGAGGGCTTGTAAACAATGCCAGGATCACAGCTGGGGAGTGGAGAGACCCCCCAAATCCCAAACCCCAGCCCAGAGGAAGATTCCTGCTGGGACACTCAGTGCTTGACAGCCAGTTCAAGGCAACATTGACTCAAGGTAATAATCCAAAAAGTTCTGGTTTGGATCAAAACAGTCTCTGATAGCTAGGGTATGCCTGCAGTGAGAGCCCTAGGAACAAGCCCTTTCACAAGCACAGACACCTCTTCCCCTCACTTGTTCCTGCAATGTCAGCAAGACTGTTGAATCACTGAAAACTCAGGGGCTCCTCCTCCTCCTCTGTGCCCTGGATGTGAACCCATGTTTACTGAGCTTCCTGAGCCACTCCTTGTCCACAGCTTGGCTGTGGGGTGTCAGAAAGATACCTCATACTCTGTGGAACTCTGGTGTTTATGTCAGACATGGGCCATAAGCTGCCTTCTCCCCATTCTCCAGGCTGGGTGCTGGGTGCTCAGCTGAGTAGGGAAGGAGGAAAAGGCAGATCTGTATCACTAGCCAGAAGCCAAGATGTCTTTCTACAACTTCAAGTAGCCCTGGGTTCCTCAGCATCACAGACAGGGCAGAGGCTGGTTCTGAGCATTGCATATCCTCAGCATCACTCTGAGGTGAGAAATTCACCTCAGGTATGGCATTGGTACCTCTGACTGAGTGTGGGAGACAAAGCCAAGAGCTGGGGACAAGCTGAGGAAAGGCTTGGATGGGAGGTCTGGCACAAGTCTGCAGACTGGGAGGACCAGCCAATTTGTGCAGTACCTGTGCACGACCAGACCTTGTCCCTCTCCTCCTTTTCAGTACTGCCTGCCCTTACCATTCCAACTTCAGCTGAGCCTGGAGCCCACACAGAACAAACTCCTCACTTACACTGTGAACAGCTGCACTGACTTAGCACCATCAGCAAGGAATGTTGGCTGAGAGTAGATCCTCTGGCCCCTCCCTGCATTTTGGGGGTCTTCAGGTGGCCTCACAGTTCAGTGCCTGCACACTCAGCAGACAATCTGCACACCCCATTTGCACTGGAGCATTTGGTTGGAAAACTGACTCCAGATGGTAGCAATTAGCTGACGCCACCAAGGCTGGCAAGAGCCAAACTGGCAACCTGGAGGTACATCCTTGGTGTTCCCTACATGACTGATGATGGTCCAGTAACCCAGCCTGCTCCTTAATGAAGGCCTGGAAATAAAATTGTGTAACTCAGAATTACTTGCACTGTTACTCCATCCATTTAAATTGAAGAGTCCACACGAGGAAGGAGGCTGGGAATAAGCAAACACTTGAAAATAATGCATGGAAAGAACTGGTTCACCAATCATTCCCCCTCCACCCTTATCTTCCTTCCTTACAAAAAAACTTTCATAATGATAATTAACTCTAACGTTATCTACTTTACAATGGGCATCAGCAGCTCTCAGTAAAGCAGTGATCTAGCATGAGAATGCTGAGCATTTGTAATTGTAAAGTGCAGGGGATAAACTAGAAACATTTCTGCCATAACATTTAAGCCTTGCTCATTTGATTTCCGAAGTGGTATCCTCTGAGGGTTTTTTGCTCCTTTTTTGTGGGAAAGAGGAAATATTTTTATATGCTAAAATCACTGCCTGTGGACAAATCTGGGCTGAAAACCAACCACAATAAATGGTTACAAGGGAGAGAAGTCTTAAATTGTGACCTGGATTTATGAAAATAACTGAGAGCCTTTTCTGGAGGAGAATCAACCTCTGAGCTGACCATGTCTTTAGTCAGAGCCTCTAAAACACATCTGGATGTGACTCAGTGAAGTGACACTGGCATCCAACTTATGACTTTGGTTGCCAGCCCTGGGTAACATCTGCCAGCCCAGCTCATTCATACACCTCTGACAAGACCTAAGTAACTCCTCCTCCTTCCATTCAACAAAAACCTCCCAGTAACAGTCTCAGTCACTCCAAGAATTAACAGCTTTTATCAAGTTTTATAATCCTGCAAGACAATGCAAGCTATTTCCGCAGTGCAATGGCAGATTCCACAGAATCCCCAGTAACCTTGGAGTCCAGGGAGGAGTGACACCTGAGCCCATCTCATGACCTTTACTGCTCCAGTTCACGCAAGAAAGACTAATTTAGATCAAAAGGCATCCAGGCACAGGTCAAACAACTATAAATTGAACTGTGTGCTTTGTAACCTTCAAGATTTAATTAATAATTCCACTTTAGCAAGGACACCCTACACTGAAACACCACCTGTGTCATTAGGTATCAATGTTACAAGCACCCTTCCTGTCCCAGATTTTTCCACTCTTAATAGATTTTTAGAATGTAGTATCCAACAGAAATGTAGCCCTGTCCCTCACACTCACCTTGTCGTATCCAGGAGACAAAGGGGGTGGGGTCAGCAGCTGCCATACACTCCATCACCACGCTCTCCCCGGCCACCACCGTGGTGTTCTCTGGAGCAGCAATGATGGTGACATCTCCTCCTGCTGGCTGGGAACCTAATGTAAAAATTAAAAAAAAAAAAGTCTGTCCTTCCAAGATATAAAGTGCCCAGAAAAAAAGAGCATGTAGAGCCCTGGCTCCCCAGCTGTGCTTCGCTGGGCAGTCTCAGGGGTGGAAATGGCTCAGGCCTGCTTCAGGGAGAAAAACAGGTCTTGCTTTTATACGACCACAGAATTTTTATTAAAGAAGCAATCTGCCCAGCAAAATTTTCTGTAATCATGTGGGTCCTAATAACAGGATTTTCACATGGAAAACAAGTAGAATTTCAACCCAACACCTTTGTGAACTGTTGCTACTGGATGTTTGTTCATTAGATAAAACAAGACACTGCTGTCCTCGAACAGAGCAACACCAACACTCGCCCTTGTCCACCAAGGCATTGGAGCAGCTCAGAAAGAATCCAGCCACTTGGCTAAAGAAATTCTAACAGCCAGATGCTAGACTGTAAATTGCAACACAGAGAGGTCATGGCTGTGTCCTGGCCTTCACCTGACAGCACAAAGACTGATCAGTCATCCCACATCTGGAGGAGAGTGCTGTGTAACTTGTACGTGCACAGACCAAGAGCCAACACTTAAATCAAGCAAGGTTTACAGGAAGGTCTCCAGGCTGCATTGCACAATGCCTTGAGAATGGGATGGGGATATTCTGCTTGAAATGAACCTTCTGCCTGTGGCTGCCCACTGCTGAGCAGAGGTTAAAGGAAGGTCAAGGAAATGCCTTTGCAGTAGCCAAATTTCTGTTGTCAGATGAAAACAACTGGAGCGCTCTTGAGCAGACCAGACTGTTCATGACCCTCACCAGTTCCTCCAGCTCTTTCAAATACCTTTAAATCTGGGGGACACTTTTGTTGTTGTCCTCATGAAGGGAGAAATAACTGTAGAGGAGTCACGTAGTACCAGTAACACTTAGGCCTGTAATGAAAGTTATTGGCAGCAGGTCTCAAACAAATAAAAGCAGGACCTTTCTGAACTCAGTGTATCAAGATGCTGCAGAGTTCAAAACCCAAGAAATTCAGACAAGCTTATAAAGGACAATTTACCAGGACTGTTAAATATGGTCTCATTACAGTCTTCAGCCTAAAATGTCCCTGACTGGGATACTCTGACTGGGACCCTGATTGTCAGATGCTGAGGGAGATGTCCAAGGAAAGCACCACATCCTCCCTGCCCACTTTCTTTACATGCTGTCCTCTAGCACCTGCTCTGGTCACTTCTGAAGACTCGCACTGGCCATTCATGCAACATCCAAACAACTCACTTGAATCTGAATTCTTTGGGGATATAAACCAGAGGAGCTTCAGCCTCACAGGCAGAGCTGCCTGCATGGCAGGAGGCCACACAGGGCTGCACTGAATGTGCTGTGCTCAGCCCAGCCCCAGGCTCGGTGCCAGTCAGTCCAAGCAGGGCAGTCTTGCCAAAGCATTGGTTCCAGGCTGAAATGTTCTCGCAGTCCATACGTGCGTGAAAGGGATTTCCATCCCCAGTATTACGTGAGCACAGTCAAAAGGAGCAGCAGAATCCCTGAGGCACCAAGGGAAACCAGGAGCAAGCAGGAGCCAGTGCTTGTCCAGCAGATGGAAGCAGAGACCGAGGAGCACCCACAGTGCCTGACCTGGGGCAGTGGCCGCAGCCGGACCATGCTGACCTGCAATCCCGGCCCTGGGCAAACACCAGCAAGAGGAGCTGCCCTGTTATTGTATTTCAGTATTAAGAGGCAGAAGAAATGAAATATAAGAATCCCAGGCC
>JANRMJ010010138.1:0-25978 GCA_025584955.1 Alethe diademata | reverse complement strand
TGAATTCCAGACCACCTTCATGTCCTCCTGAGGTGATCTCAAGTCTAAGGAGACATCACAGGCAGTGACATATTTGTGCCTTAGTCAGTTTAATAAAACTGTATACAAAGTCAGCTGCAGAGTTTCAGCCAGTTATTTCTTTGTGTGGTGGACAGTTTTCTTGTAATTAAAAATCCTGTGATGACACCCCACATATCTCACCCAGAGTTGTACAATGCTAGACTGCAGGAATGTGAAGAAGGAATAGGTGCTCAGCTCTTTAGCCTGCATTGATATAACCTCAGTATCTCCCTGATCACGGGCACCATTGATCTTTAGAAAAAAATCAGTTTGGTAATAAAGTGATTATAGCCCAGAGACAGTTCTCCTGATGCACTTTTCTAACTGTGGATGACGACCACTCCTAGCCAAAGGTTGCATCCAGATGATTATGCTTAATAGACAGCTGTTAACCAACCTGTTTTCTGTGAATATGTAAAATCTTCCGAGTTCCCAGTGGCACTGAAGCCTTGAAAATTTGTCTTACTTGAAAAGGCATTTTCTTTTATTAGTTCCATATTTGCTGCCTAAAAAATTTGTTGTGCAACCTCAGTGCTCAGAAAAATTCTAAATTATTGTGCTTTCCTTTCCTATCACCCTATCATGTATAATTTGTAATTACTATCTCTATCAATAATTTGTTTCTTGTGGGAAAAGCTGCCCCATAGTCAGCAATATGATCATAACCATTTAGTCTACCTCTCCAGTTTTACTGTCTTACATAACTGCAATCAGTAAACAAGATGCAGGTACATGACAGTGTTTTACAGTGGAACACTGATGCTTTCTCTTTTACTTTTCCATGTATTTTCTATAATTTCAGATACAGCTTTCCTTATACCTTCTCCTTTAATTTCATGGTTTTCCTGCTTTTAATTTAAACATATTTCAAAATTAATATATTGGTCTCTCTCACCAGGGAGCAGCCTGTTGTAGGAGTTACTGGCTAGGAGTGATTGTTAACCCAGTATGTGACACTAGGAATAAAACAAAGTATGTGGAGAAGGGAGTGGTTTGTAATCCTAGCAGATGTGAAATACAGCTAGCATACACCATAATCTGCAAGCAACATGTGTTAGGCAAAAAGAAGTAACAGCCAGGAAGTAGCTTTAGTTATGACAAATTTAAAATTTTAAGTGCCTTATAGCACTAAGAGAAGCCAATTGAAACACTGAACTCTGATGTGCTTCATAAATTCTTTAAATAAAAATGACACATATTCAAAGAGTCAGCCAAAGATGAACATTTGAAGAGGTATTGATAGATCTGAGGTGGAAAATCAGTTTTTCTTTTCACTGCTAGAGGTCCCTGAAATAAAAGGTCAGATCTATGCTACCAGCTATGACCATGGTCAAACCTCAAAAACATTTGTGGAAACAAAGGGGTGTCCATTTCTTACAAGACAACTCAGATACTGAAAAAAAGCAAATCACTATCCAGAGTGATTCTTATGGAGTACAAATGATGATCTTGCACAGAAGTTAAAATATTTAGGTGAAAGAACCAGTAACAGGAAACTGGCAGCCTCAAAAGGCAGCACATGAACATGTACATCCTGTAGCAAACAACACCCATCACTGTAATTGATAGTTTTTGGAAGAAGATAGAAATGTAGTGGATTTTATCATGTTGCCAGGGGTTGCAAGAACCAGCAGAATATGAACAGATACCAAGGACAAAGAGGATGACTTCAGAGCCATTAGCTCAGAGCTGTTCCTCATTGCAGTAATGGCCAAGGTAGCAGCAGAAGATGAATGAACTGTCAGCCTGAAAACAAATGGGACACTTTCTAATTTTAAGTTGGACATAGGTGCTCAAGCCAAGGTGGTACCTGGAATAGTGATATTAGCTCTGCAGAAAAAACCCCCAAAAGCCCTCATCAACCCACAGGCAAAATAAAAGAGGATAAAGCTTGGGCTTATGGCACTAAATGGGTATCTGCTGAGGGTGCTTGAGTATTGAGCACTGAGAATGATTGGAAAGGTACATGGACCACGATACTACCTCAGAAAAAAATACATGTCTTTTATTTAAATTCATGGCCTCCTCTGCTTTCAAAAAGGAGGGTGCAAGTGTTCAGACAATAAAAGATATATCTTTGCAGGGGGCACTAGATGGTCTTTAAAGGTTACCTCTGATCCACTCTATGATTCTATGACTGGATGTCAAAATACCAATGCAACTGCGTTCTATCCATCTTCCAGAAGTAAGAAAGACAGAGCTGGGTTGCAAAAGTCTCATCACTCCATAGCCTTGGTGAAAGTTTCTGCCACCCTGAGTCAAATACTGAAGGATTAAATGCACATACTTCTTGGAGTCTCCAGAGGCCAAAGGGAAAAAAAGAAAGGGAAAAAAAAGGATGAACGTTTATAAGATAAGATATTGAGGGGAAAATATATTAAATATTTTTTTACAACTGGATTCTAGAACTGTTCTCATGTGGAGTAAATGAATATAACATGGTGAGTTCATCACCAAAATGAAGCAGTACTAACATAAATGGATAGACTGTATGAAATTTGCTAGATTATCAACATGGTGGCAGAACCGGGTTCACTTCTCCTCTATTGTCTACATCAGCATGTAGGAAGGGACTGCTATTTTCACACTGGGAAACTGGAGACACAGCTACTGCTGCTTATTTATTTATAAAACATGTGGTCAAACAGGAAATACATTTGATTAATTAGTAAACAGGTTTGTGCTGAATCTATGAAGATCAGTATTTTTGAAGACTCAATAACCAGCACTGTCCAAGACTGACCCTGATGCAGTGTATGGGGGGCAGGCTGCAGAGTGTAGCCCAAAGGAAGAAGGAAAGAGTCCAAGGATGCTGTCAGAGTGGTGTTTTTACAAAAGATTCATACATGTTTACTAATTACATGAATTCAATAATCAGTAATAAGAGTAAGTAGACTCTGGGCAAATATCAATCTCTTGAAGATGAATCCAATAGCAAAGATATATGTGTAAAGATCTTACACATACAGAGTTTGTATTTTTTATTTATCTTAACAAAAAGATATATGCTTCAGATTTATAAATATACTTAAATAAACTTGTTTAAATATGACACTATAAGAAAATTATATGAGCATGGTGGATAACACCAAAGTTGTGTGTTTAATCCCTGTGTGGGCTATTCACTTAGAACCTACACTCAATGATTCCCGTGTGTCCCTTTCAGATTGGATCATTCTGTGATTCTGAGTGTAATACATGCTTATTTAAATAACATTTATGACTTTTATACTGCTTACCATTGTTGCTAAATATTTATCTATATCTATATCTATATCTATATCTATATCTATATCTATATCTATATCTATCTATATCTATATCTATATCTATATCTATATCTATATCTATATCTATGTCATCTATCTATATATCTATATTTGGGGTTCAGCTGTTGATCTCTTGGAAGAGATTTATAAAGGAAGAAAGAACTAAAGAAATGAAAAGGTTTAGCATGGAGAAGAAATAAGTTTTGGAAAAGGAAGGGGCATCAGTAAGATGTAAAAACTTAATTAATATGTTCTCTGAGAGCTTAAAACCAGGCTCCCTAATTTTTTTAACTAGATCCAAAGCCAGCATTCTCAGAGGTTTCCTGTTGTGGCACCAATAAGAAAAGGAGACAAAAAGATACCGTATTTAAAAATGCAAGTGATTTAGGAAAAATGGTGATTCTCCAAGCCTGCCAATGACATATGCTAATAGATGTATATTAAGGTATTAATTGTAATTATTGTAATTGTAATTAATTGATCTCAATGGCTGTTTAAACAGTGATACTTACTTTACACACTCCAGAATTATACTTCATGCTTTCTGGCTGGATCTAGAGGTAAAATAGCACCAGACCCTGTTTCTAGCATTTACATAAATATGTTTTCTGCCCTACTGAAATTCTCTGCACTGCACATTGCATATTGAGAGCAGATGACTGAAGGTGATAATCAGATGAGCCCAGGTGACAATGATGAATATATAAAGAAGCTCATGATCCTCTGTTTAGTCACTTAATGAGACAGTGCTACACATTTCTTGATAGAGATAGAAAAATAAATCATGTTGACAGACAATTATTTCCCCACATTTTTTTTTTTTGGCTGCTCTGCCTATTAAGGCACTGCTAATATGTAGGATTATAATTCAAGTTTGCAGATGAATTCATTACCAATCATTTAATCTTTAGAATTAACTATGTGATGATTACCTAGCAAATGTTGCGTAGTATAAATGGATAGATATTTTCAAAATTATTTAGTCATTTATTTGTTTTATTTACTGGACTAGTTGTTTCACAAAAAAACACAGCCTGATAAAAAGGTAGAAATTTGGGCTAAAGTTATGAAAGATAAGAAATAATTTCAGATGTATAACTCCAACCAGATAACTAGATAAGTAGATTTGCATAACTGACTGACTTGAAAGTCGCACTCTGGAGCACTTAAAGGGTCAATGTTCAGTATAAAAATATGCATTATAATATATCTGAGTCAGTATGAAATGATGGAAAAGGAGTCAGAAAAGTTATATTAAATTTGGGTATTTTTTGTACCTATCAACTAAAAATGTTTGTCATCCTAAAAATGGGATATTTGAATAAATTTAAAAATTCTCTATACGTATTTTAGAATTCACAGTGAGTAAATTATATGTAAATATATTAAAAGTACCAGCAGCCACTGAGGATATGCAGGATTTTTTTTTTCCTGAAATGGCAGTGACAAATAAAACAGGCAGAGAAACAAAGTGCAGCAATAAGCAGAAGCTTTACAGTAGAACAGATTCAGTCAGTGATTGCAAGCCTAACATTGTTTTCTTTAGTTTAATATGCTTTGTTCCATGTTATTATAATAAAATGACTCTTCACCATTGTCTGAATTCAGAGTATATGTTCATTCCCAGAATCTTGTAAGCAAGTTTTGTTATCAGTCTTTTTAAAGCATATATGAATAGTTTCAAAGTCAAGGAAAATAAAAACTGTAACATTTCTTCATGTGAGATCAAGGTGTCAGCACAATTTAACTATGGGCATTGTTCCAAATATTTTTTCATTTTAGAGGAGGAAGACATCCTTTTCTGCCTATAACTCTGTAGATAGCTTATTTGTTAGAAGATTTATGCATTAGTATTGAAATGTACTTGGTCCAGTCAGTGCTATAAATCATTCCCAGGCAACTTTTAAGCACATTTTTAAATGCCCATGAAAAATAAGTTTTCCCATCAATAAGAGGGCTCAGTTCTGCAGCCCTTGCTGAGAAGGGTCATTTCAGCAAAGTCACAATAAAGTGTTGAAGGATACAGTTCAATAGACTAATTGACAGAGTCTCAATTCTCACCAGGTCTGTGAAGTAGGAGTAAATAAAATTTCTTGCAGCAGGCTTGTCTGGAGACAGAAAGATAAACTCCTTTGACCTTAATGAAGAGTAGCTCTGGGATCTGTGAAGCTGTGTCTTCTTTGTCTTCTGCCGCTGCCAGGGACTGCGAGGCTGGGACACCTGGGAGCCTGCACTTGGCTGCTTCTCTTCCTCATCTGGTGGCAGAACAAGGCACATCTACTGCTTTTTAGGCTCCATGTCTGAATTTTTTGCTTCTTGAGTTTTGTAAAGGAATTCCCAGATAAGATGCTTACTGAGCCACACTTGCAAATTTTCAGGGCAGGAGTTATCTGAGGGTATGGAAGAGTCATCTCTCTATGGTGTATTATTTTTCCAAGTCCTCAGGAAAATGGGGGAAAGGGCTTATCATAAACTATTACTTTTATTGGACTTCTAATGTCTCAAGGTGCTGTTCTAACACAGAGACCACCTGTGCAGAGCAGGTGTAGGCAGCTCAGACGAGGCAGATTCACTGTGAGGTGTCCTGTAAGCACACACAAATGCTGGGGAAAAGCCTGTCTTACAGCAGGGCTGTTCTATCACCATCAGAGCATGCTCCATGCCATCCTGGATATAGAGCATCCAAAAGAATTCTCATAACACCAACAGTCTCAACTACAAGGGACATTTTTGACTATGCAGTGTCAGGAAACTGCTATTGCTATTCAGCTACCGTTATTCATAAAATAGGTAGCAGGTGATCCAGCAGAAATTGGGGAAGGGACAAAAAACGAACTTAAAAGTTTAATCTGCTTAGTGTCCCATTTTATCTCAACTGATGAAACTGTAGTGTGACTGCCTTTTAGCATTTAAAACTTGGTTTTCCAATGAAAGCAAAAAATAAAGAAAAAGATATATTGAAAACTATATATATTAAAACTGTTGCCCCATTTCTGTCTTTTCTCATGTTTTCCAAAGCCTCTTAGAAATGACACTGAAACATGATCAAGACTGGACAAAATAAAATTACTGCAGATCTATAAATTTTTTTTTTTTTGGTCTGAAAAATGTAAAATGTTTATGAAACTAGATTTTTTAAAAAATGCTTCAGGAATATAAGTAAAAACTCTCACAGACCATATAACTACAGTGTTTTAATGAGGAAAAAACCCAAATTAACCTTTGAATTAGATTTCAGATGGAAAGGTTTATTTTATATTTCTTTATAGTACAGCATGAAAACTTCAACATTTTGACAAAGTGGTGCCTTTACACCATTGTGCATTTTTTTTCACTTTGTTTTCTTTCAATTTATTGGCAACCAGCTTTCACAAATTTCCATTTTGACCATTACAGTTGAAGGGGCAGTTAGTAGACACTGTCCTAAGGGAAGTTTGTTTTGTAATGTTGTATTTTCTTTCCCATTTTCATATTCTATTTTCTTTTAGCAAGACAGTAGACAGCCAGTTGAACCTTTGATGAGATCCAGGGTTGCCAGTCTTGGTGCATACTCAGAGGGACAGATGATATGACCACATCTTAAGGACCAAATATTCATGTACCATCGTGCTGACACAGTTCTTAAGACACAAGTACATTACTGTGATCTATTAACTCTGCTAAAGGTGCTGAAGGAACAAATATTCCTGCCCAAAATGATGCTTTACAGGAAGCAAGGGAAAGAAAAAATAAAAGCCAGAAACCAAATGTAAAGCAATGGAAGTAAAAATGTAATAATGTGGGAAAACACTGCCATCAAAACATGAAAAATAAGTGAACAATGTGGATCTTTTCAATCAAGGATCTTTTAAAAACTTCTCAGGTAGGAGATGGAGATCAAATTACTTAATCAAACCACAGCCAAGAAACAGATTTTGTTTGAATTCCACAAGACTTCCCAACAGTGTGAAAGTAAAGGATGACTAGATTACAATGCAATTTTTCATTTCTTAGAATAAGAATCTTTTGAAGTATGAGCTCAAGCTAAACGTGCTTTCATGAACTAAATCAACCAATTGTTTTTTCATTATAAATGAAGGAATTCATCACATTGACTGTGTTAGAGACACCCTCTGTACAGTGTACAAATTCTGCAACTTGCTTTGGTCTGTTCACACAGAAGTGCTCTTGTTTTCTTTTGTTTTTAGAAAAACTTCAAGGGCACAGACTCCATAGGCTCCCTCCAACTACTACTGGAGACTACTGTTGATCTAAGGAAGGTATTCCTTCTTTCCACAACTAGAAATTTTTTCTCATGTTAAATGTTCCCTCCAGCTTTCTGGATTTGTAATTCATTGTTCAGAAACTACTGATACTTGAAGCCAACAGATAGATAGCTTTTGTGTGAATTCCAAAAGTCCTTCAGTCTAATGGAGCCAGGATAGGAACTGCAGAAGTCTATTCAAGGTAATAAATGTCAGCACATATTTTTTCTCCTCTATATCCTCAATTTCATTTGAAATTGTCAGACGCTTCAAAGAGGTCAAGAATTTTCCAGGTGGCCTTTTCAATGAAGCACACTTTTTCCCTTCTCAGTGGATTCCTTCATTGCTGACTGGTTCCCCAATTAAGCCTGAAGGAGAAAAAAGTGCGTGCTTGCTGTTTTGACTCACCCAAACTTCTCATGTTTCTGAAAGATCTTCCTGGTTCATAGAGTATCTTATAAATGAGTTATACTGTGTTTCTTAAACCCAGCACTAGGATCTGTTTTCTTGGTTTATACTTTCTCAGATTTCTTCTACCCTCTTACTAGCCTGGTATAATACAAGTGAACTAGATATCTGAAGGATAAATCCAAGGGATATGGCATCTCTCGGATCTGACGCAGTTGCATTTCAATGGCAGCCATCAAAGAGTTTTCCCACTCTCCTTGGTAGGGGTTACAAGAAGTATTGCTGACCCTACATTGACCATACCTACAGTGATGTAAACACAGCTCTTTGGTACTCACATAAAGCAGGTGAAGATGCAAAGGTCACAGCTACTTGACACACCCCTCCCCTCTTCCTCAGTCTTCTCATCATAGCAGAGAAGGCCAGGTTGGTCAGGCATGATTTATCCTTTGTAAATCTGTTCTAATCACACTCAACCACCCTTGTCCTTAATACGTGTGTAAATATTTTTGTGAATCTTTTTTCTTTCACCTTCCATAGACCCATATGAGGCTGGCTAGCCTGTCTTTCCCTGGTTCTTCCTTTTTTCTCTTTTTGAAGATGCCACTGATATTTGCTTGATTGACTCCTGACTGCTAGGATCTTTCAAAGATACTCATGAGTAGCCTTGCCTTGGCATCCACCAACCCTGGATGTGTTACCCAGGTTCAATTGTCTGTCCAATTTGTTTAAGTGCTCTCTAATATCATCTTCCTCCACCAAAAGTAAGTCTTTCTTGCTGCAAACTCTTCCACTGGTTTCAGGGACCTGGAGTTTCTGATGGCAGATCTTACCAGTGCAGATTAAACCTTTCCGAAACCCATCCCTGCACACTCAGATAATCCCCTTTAGATGACCTGATGTTCCTGCAGAACATCTTTTGTGTGCTTTCTTTCATGCAGCAGTTTAGCCAGGAGCTCCTGCCTCATTCATTCGAGCCTTTGATTTTTGCTTATCTGGATGGATATCCTTGAGCTTAAAGGAGGTAATCCATAGCAAAAAATCATCTCATCTGTACCCCTTCTCTTCCAGGACTGTCTCCCACAGGAGTCTTCCAAGCACATCCCTGAGAGGACTAGGTCTGCTTATCCTGTTAGTGTTGTTTTGCTATTTGCCTTGTACTCTTTCCTCGGGATCCTGATTTCCACCATCACATGATCACTGCAGCCACAGTGGCCCCCCAAGCCTTCATATCAGCAAATGATTTTCCCTTGTTTATAAGCACTAGGTCCAGCAGAGCACCTCCCCTCTGTGACTTCTTGATCACCTCTGTTAGGATGCTGTCACCAATGTGCTCAGAAACCTAGTGGAAGGTAAAAAAGTGGCTACAGTCCCTCATGAAGGTGAGGGTCTGAGAACATGAAGCCTTCAGTTTTCTGTAAAAGACTTCATCTGTTCCTTCCTGATCAGGGTGTCATTAGAAGAAACCCACAACAATGTCTCTCATGTTGTCTTCCTTCTAATTCCAACCCAAAATTACCACCAGCCTCACTGTCCATTCTTAAGCAGAGCTCCAGGCAGCTCTGCTGCTCTCTCCTGAAAAGGGCAAATCTCTCTCCTGCCTTCCAGTTATGTTCTTCCTAATTCTCTTTGATCAGTTCACACTGACACCAAGTTGAATCTGCTAGATAATGAGGTCACTTAGACTGCTTACACTGCTAGGGAAACGCCAGGTATAATATAAAAATACATGGTTTGACACAGATGTGCCTGTCTTTGGGGGAAATTGCTCACTTTTTACTGCTGAAAAAATCTTCTAATTGCTACTGGGGAACAATTCCAGAGACTTTCAAGAATGATGCTTAGTGCTATATCAGGATTCAGATTATGTAGCATAAGGAGGCATTAAAAAGCCAAGCAAATATCTAAACATATCTGGATGAGAAAGCTCATATTACACAAGTTAAAGAGGGCAACAATGCAAATTAAAGCAATCCCAAATCAATATTTCTTCACTGTGGAATTCATTACCAAGTTAAAACATATGGCTGGAATTTAAACGAGGACCTTCAAAATATTATCAGTGATAGCAGAAGAGGTTCTTGGCAAGTGTAACACTAATTATACACAGAAACCTATTTAACTGATCTTTACAAAGATAATGATTAGTATATAAGCCATTTTCAAACACAAACCATTTCCAAGATCAGGTTGTTGGCTGTGATCTCTGCCATCAGCTTAGGAAATTTAGCTTTGGAATTAGTTCCTTTCCCTGCCAATTAGCTGTGTTTGTGACATTGAGTAAATCACCTAATTTCTGTTGTAATGAAAAGTCCTCATTCTTCCTCTGCTTTGGTCACAGGCTATTGACAGTAGGGACAATGTCTTACTAGGTGAAAAAACTCTGCAGATCTGTGCAGTCATGGTCAGATCAGAGGACTTTCACTCTACAGTAATTCATATGCTAGTGTGATTGTCCATCAAAACAGAGAATCCTGAGCAGCACATTGAAACAAGATTACTTTTTCCAAATTGACTAATATAAAAAAAATTGTGATAAAATGATGATTTTGAAAAATAATTAGTATTCCAAATAACAATTTGACACAACACCTTAATGAGTCACTATATATATAAAAGTTTTTATCTATTATTTAAATAATTTGGAGATATTTGACTAAAGCAGGTTCTTCTTTCAGTGAAGTGCTCCTCACAGCAACGTGAATAGCATGTGTCTATCAGTTATCTGACACATAAGGAACCCTGGGTTCATACAAAATCATATTCTACAATTTATGTATGCATTTATTATTGGAACTAGACAATAGTTACCTTTGCTAGATGACCCTCTAGCACTAAGTAAAAATGGGGGAAATTACCTATGAAAAAGTAAAGCATTTCCCTTTTGAAATGATGGTCCACTTTTGATCTCTTCCTTCTCCAACCAGGATAAAGAGAGATGGACCCAGTCACCTCCCAATAAAAAAAAAATTCTTTTAGTTTTGTACTAAGGGAAAGCTAAGCTGAATTCTGTAATACATATTTTAAATTCAAGTGTGACTCCTCAGAGCTTTAAAGTGTTTTAACTTAAATTAGCTTTAAATTCAAATAAAATTATCCAAATTAACTAAAGCTATGAAGTCAATCTATGTGTAAAAAAAAATCCTCAGGTAAATTACTCTGTCAAATCCCATTTGGCCACTTCTAAATGGGCAATCTGACCACACAATAGTAGAGCCAAAGACCAAAAGAGTCTCCAGCATATAAATAATCAGTATGGTATTTTGGAAGCTTAAAGCAGAAGCTGCATCAGAGGAGAGTCCTTGACGCACAATTTCCATTGGGAGAAAGTGGATCTGAGCAGAGTGGACACATTACTTTCAGTAGGAAACAAAGGACACTTTTCCAAGTCCATGATTATCCTGAATTAGATCTGTAAAGAGCCTAGGGAATAAAGAGGGCCTTCCTGCTCAGATATACAGGAGTGCTAATTAACATTTTAGATCATTAAAGCCTTTAGACTTTCAAGTCCAACAGTCAGATCTCAGAAACTCAGCTGCTGTCTAACTTCAAAACATGTCAGGCACTTCTTGGGTTATTTTCTGCAAAGTTCATCTGATTCTGGGATTTCTTGGAAGTTTCTTATCCTTACTAGTGCAGAGTGGCTCCATAGCTCCTCCATGTGACTGTTCTATTTGAATTATCGGTTTAGCAGGTTATTTACCTGCCTTTGTCTGTTATAGTCCAAGGCAGGACACATTCTTTGGAGATCTCTTATGGAGAGTCAACACAAAATATTTGATGGTGGATTGTAGTTTCCCTATCACCACCAGTCACAGAACATCATTCTCTCAAACATTAAAGGTTCAGTTCCATCCCTTCTCACACATTTCAGATGAAAAATATCAATTGACAATGTCTGAACCTTAGGTCTCCCCTTCATTCCAGTCCATATTTTAATATTAGTCAATATTACTCATCTTCCATGCAAAAAGAGGTGGTCCTTCCCTCTCTTTCTTTCCACTTCCTTTCTGCTGTCTGGATGAATAATTAACTAGATCAAGTGAACTGGAAAACAAGGTTACTATTAGGGGCTGGAAGCATGCCCTACTTACTCCTTGTACCCTGGGGCAGCCTAAAGGCTCCCCACACATTGTGATGAGACAGCTGGAAATGAGCCTGCATGTCCTGCAGGAGCTCCTTGAGTGCTTTGCTGGCAAGCTGGGCAGAGGGAGAGAGGGGAATCCCACAGCTAACTTTAGTGTTTTGGCATAGGCACCCAGCTCCAACAGAGATTTGGGGCTGTGAATCCCAAACTGAGTCATTCCTGAGGGGAGTGGTCTGATTCTTCACCTTTGCTGTTGTCCCTTCCTGTCACAGCTTTACTGAGGGACTTGCTGTAGCAAATAAGCCTTCTGCAGTGCATAGGTGCTGTAGGAGAATTTTGCCAGATGCCAAAGCACCTGAGAGCTAAGTGCCTAAGGGTGGAGAATGCCAGTCTCATCACAGAGTCTTAGTCCTCAATGGTATGAGAGGGACTAAAGCATTTCCTCTTTTGACCTACACATCTGCCTGAGCCAGTCACAGATTGGCAGGGAAACTGGCAGGCAGAGCAGTCCCCAGGGCTGGGGTGAGCACTCCTTTACAAGGACAGCCTGCCTAATCACGTGTGAAATGGCTACATCCTGTCCCCCGGCTCATTAACTCATTTTACAGATATGTTGACACGAAATCCGTGATTCCCAGAACATCACCAGCCACTTAATGCAGTGCATGCTAACCAGGCCCATCCTTCCATTTTTTCAGATCAGTTCAGGTGGGTATTTTAATTTTCATTTGCAATCTGTTTCTCTAATCTTATTTAAGGCAGGGAATAAAGCAATCTGCAGACTGCCCCATGACAGGCTTGCTGCATGTTTTGCTGAAGTTCAAGGCTAGCCTATAATTTGCTGCTGCCTTTTGTACTAATGTCCAGATTCCTTGGATTATTTTTGTGGATTCAAAAAATCATCTACAAATACATATGTCAACAGAATAATATTCTGAGGGTAATTCAGGATGAGAACTGTAACATATTAATTGTATCAAGACTTGCACCATTGGGAACGACATGGATTATATCTGTCTGTCAATGGAACAAATGCAACACAGAAACAAAATATTTTTTTCTCAGCTTTCCATTTTGAATATCATTAAAAATGGAGGGGAGAAAAGGGGAAAATGAAAGCATGAAGAACAGAGCCCTTTTTTTTGTTGTTCTTGTTTTCCTTCCTTGATCTTTCTTTCTTCCTGATAGGATTAAAACCTGATCTCTTCTGCAAAGAAGAACCCATCACTTGTGGAAAGCATGTGCCAGGCTTGTCTAGCATGACAGCAGGTTTTCAGTATTTTCAGCACCTGTGTAAAGCTATGAATGATTCATGGTTTAAATGATTCACTATAAAAATATGGTACAGTCTGTCAGCTTATTTTGTGATGAGTTGATATCACAGCACAGTAGGTTTTATGAATTGGCAGTGAACTGACAACTCAATTTGAAAATAAATAGCTCTAAAATTCATCCACTGCTTCATTTCAGAAAATCAGCTGGTTAGTAACTCTATTCATATCTGAACTCTGACATTACTGAATCGGAGATTAGCAACAATTTCTTATTTTCTCTTCAAAGCCACACATTTACTTCCATAAAGAAGTCACTTGCTTGGTGTATCTGTGAAAAAAAATGGTTAATTTCTACCATTACCTGCTATTTTTAGTTTTAAATAAGTTATGTGAACTTTCCAAATATCCCTTTACCTCATTCCAATGCTTCAGGCAACACAGATGGACCATTTCAGAATTCAAGAAGCAACAGCTTGCATCAATCACTTTTTCTGCCTCCCTTGTGGGATTTCTTGAATTCACTACTTGCCCTTCTCATGCTTTTCTTCCATATGCCATGCACACAGTCATAAGCATACTGGTCACTTACTGCATGACCTTCACCATATTTTGGTAGATTAAAAAACAAAACAAAACAAAAAACAACCTAAACAACTGAATAAAATAAATTTCAGGCAGTAAAAAATTTCTCCAAAATTAGAAAAGTTGATAAAGATTATTGCAGAAAGATCTGAGTATTAGCTTTTAAGGATCAAGAAATTAATAAGTTTAATTGTCTTAAGTTTGTCTTGAAAACTTTAGAGAAACACAACTCAATTATCTTAAAAATATATATATATATATATACACATATTTATATATGTATGAGTACTTGCACAATGCAAGTTCTACTGAAATTACAGGAACAAATTTCCTGCATCAACATTTGCAATTGTGGGGACCTGGTATGCCTGTGATCAGAAAATAAAGAGACAATAATTTGTGGCAAGGCAATCAGGGTAGCCAAATGCCAGGGCAAAACCAAGAAAACACTTAGTAATATATGAGAGTTTATAATAAAATCGTCCTTACTGAGTAGTCTTTGTTTTTAAAAATTAATCTCTTGGAATAATCGTAATTTTGTTAAAAATGCAAGAGGTACTATAATGAGGAGAGCATTACAATGGTAAAGCTATGGTGGTCAGTGGCCTTTTTTTTCTGGATGTACTGAAGGCAGAGAGCTACACAATGAATAAAGAAGTTAAGTCATCACAAAAGAGCATTTTCTTTACTCAGCTGATTGTTGCACAAAAGAGGTGAATCCTGTATTCCCTCCAAATCAATCGGTGCTTTTTAATTGAACTCATTAAAGCTGAGACCTCACACAAAGAGTAAAAATGTGCTGGACAGTGCTTCTTCCAAAACTGAAAACTGTGATTTTGGTTTAACTATGACTGCTGTCTCATGGACCCCAAGCCAGGCAAACCACCTTCAAAAGTGGTGAATCAAATTGGGGAGACTTTCACACAAAAAATTTTAGGGCTAGTTAAAAGTACTTCATAAATGGTATTAAAAAGGAAAAAACTGAAGAAGAAAACACTTTGAAATATTTTTTAGGGAACAATACTCCACTGACAGGAAAGCCAGTAGAAAGAGTTTGCGCTACTTTTCCATATCCAGATTCCAAGGGTCTTGTATAATTGTTCTCTGCATTGCACCATGATCATTTCCTATAAATCTGAACTGCATCAAAAGGCACAACTGATGAAGTCAAATTGCTATACAGTAGTGTAGTATCTTGTACAATAACTAGAACACGAAATAATGCAATTGAAAACCACAGTGCTAAAAAGCCTGCATTACAAAAAAAAAGCAACTTCTATTAGGTTGTTGCTTGAATTGAAATTCTAGGTTTAATTTCTTTGTGCATTGCAAAATGCTCTGTTTACATCCTTGGAATGTTGCAAAAATGTTATTATAAAATATTAATATTAATATTAAATTAAATTAAATATTAACAAACTCTATTAATTAAAATGCTTATCACCCCACTAAACTGAAACTAATTTTCCCTAAGAATCTATAAAGCATCTCTCATTTCCTAGATTCTGTCTTCCTGCCAAACCTTAATTTTTTTACCACAGTTTGCTAAGGAAGTGCACAAACTGAGTCAGTGTTTCCTCGGTTTTGTTTATTTGTTTTCTTCTTAAATGAAGGGGGGAATAGATTTTTCCCTAAGAGCAGTCTTAAAAGACAATATGTTAAAGCATTTATCTTTGCATGGTAACTTTTTTGTTCCTCTATGGACAACTGGACTTTCAGCTTGACAGCTGAAAGTTTTAGAAGCTTTCAGCTTGACAGCTGAAAGTTTTAGAAGTTTAAAGTGGGAGGATGCAGACAATTTTATGTATGGCTGTTTAAAATATGTTCCTCACTTTCAAATATTTAATATGCAATACAAGCTATCCAAGTTTTACTGTAATTCAGACATGTATTTTATATTTCAGATTCTCTTGCCTGTCCATCTTGCCGAGGCAACGTGAAAACTTTGCTCTCTGGTGTTTGATGTCATGTTTTCTGTATGGTGATTCTTTGACATTTTGCAAAGAGTGTCAAAGTGAGACAAGAGTTAGGCTTTAAAGTGAACTAAAATCTCTTCTGCCAGAGTTTGAGAGGCATTGTTCTCAGTTTTGTCACATTTTTATTCAGAATTGGTGAACAAATGAACTCTGAGCTTCATATAATTATGCCAGAAATGCTGATGATTTAAAATCAAACACAATTTTTTGTCCTTATTGGAAAACAAAGCCTGGAATATTTTCCATAATTTCTGAATTTTTGTGTTTTTTCAGCTTCATGCCCAATGCCCTTAATTCATGCCATTTCCACTATGCTAGTCATTGACTTTTAACCATCATGAGGCAACTCTTACACCCTCTCCCCACCAATTAAAAAACAGTATAACAATTTTTTTTCCTAAGACAATTATTCCCTCCACGTTTCACTTGAAAAATTGGGCCATAAATTTTATTTAAAATACATGGGCAGAAGGTATGACTTTGGAATTACTCTAAAATAAAGTGGGCAGTAATAATTTCTGCCATTTGGATATTCAAGTTTTACAAGAACATTAATATAAGGTGGGTTTTTTAATTAAAGTTGCTTGAAGTGCCTGGAAATAATACTCTGCTGGGTGATATGTCTTTGGACACTGTGTTCCATAAACATCTATATTGGAGTATTGATTATTTACTTATCAAAGTCACAATTACGTAGATAGAGTGATGTCGGTAGCATGAATTCGTCAGTGTCCTAGTGACCTCATTTATTTTTCTCTTAGAAACCTGGCTGGTTGCTGGTGTAGGCTTCATGATTTCTCTCTCTTGCTCCCTCCTCTCCTGCAGATGGGAGCAGTCAGATATCTGTTTCCATTGTCTCTCTCATTAAGTTTTTCTGCTTGCCCTGCCTTGTGTTTTATGCTGTGGTGGTGCTTGTGCTCTCAGGGCACTGGCACTTTATCACACTCCCCGTATTATGCTGACGTGTTAAAAAGCTAGAAGATCAAATACAAGTGTAGTCTGGTTTTCTCTCCTGTCCTGTGACATTTGAATGTTCTCTTTGGGTCTCATTGGAAACTTATTTGCACAAACTAGCACTGGCCTGAAAATGGCATTTCTGTCGAACCACATTGAGGTTAGCAACACCTTAATATTTCCAGGGACAGTAAATAAAATAAGTGATTTGAAAGCACCAGTGTACTAGCTGTTGGCAACAGTAAGACATTGTCATAAAGAAGATCCTTAAATAAGGCTAAAAATGGAAATTAAGATTAAATTTTAAAACTAAGACTGTAAGCTTATTTATGAAAAGATCAAATTGAGTCTTATATTCAAAAGAAATAACATTTTTTTCATCTGAAATCAAGATAACTGAAGCATTCTAAAACCTGGAGAACTCAGAGAAAAAGTCCCAAGTGTTTAACACATTTTGGTTTTGAAAAATGCATTCTCTGATGCAAAAATACTGGTATCCTGATAATGGAAAAGTTAGTAATGTGAGACTTGGGTACAATCACAAGGTATAGGTGATGAAATTCCACCATCTCAAAGCAGGTTTTTAAGGTCTGAAGAAAATCCTGGATCCACAGGAATTCCAGTTTTGCCACTGATATTAAAAGCGGGAGGGTTTCACCTCTTTAACAAAGCTTCAGTTTTCTCTCCACACTTTATGGGTTTGAAATAAACAGTAAGTTTCCTCATTTATTTTTCTGGGCTTTGAACAGGACTCAGAATTTGCAAAGTCACCTAATGATGGCACACTAACATGATATCCCAACTGGAGCTCACATACATTTCAGGCACAATATTGTGAATAATAAATGACTGAGTCACCATATGGAGATAAATTTTCATGCCTAAGTCCTTGATTCTGTATTTACAAATAGTCACAAACCTACTTGTTGCTGAAATGTCACAAACAATGATATTTTAGATGAAAGAGCAGCTCCCAAACCTTATTTTACCTAAGGAATAGAAAGGCTGTCTTCTAACCTCAAGGGAAAAAACAATGAGTAAAAAGAATGCTCACAAACACAGAAATGAACAAGAGAAACACAAGACTGTCTGCTTTTGTACAGTTTTTTGACCATGATTTGATGCAAGGGTAACAGAGGGTTTTTTCTCTCAGCAGTGCCAGAATCTCCTGGTACTTAAAGTTAATGAAAACACAATTCAAAAGACAGTCCTGGGGTCAGAATTTGTTATATGCTTTTTCTCTCTTTAGCACTGCCAGTTGCTGCACAAAGGTTCCCCAGAAGTCATTAGTATTTCAGCATTGAATTTTTACAGGACAAAATAGAGTAAAAGTTCACAGTCAGATTCTGCCTGTAGCTTATGGTCAGTTCAAATACAGCTTTTATTAACATAAAATTGATCCAATTGTGTTACTACTACCTAGGACCAGGCAAAATACTTTTGACAATTAATTTACAAAAAAATGTGACTGAGCTATTCCAATTATGTACAAATCCAGTGTTTTCCTGAAAAAGGAGAAGTATTAAAATAAAAACCTAAGTAATACTAGTAAACCTGATTGGTGAACAAATGATAGAGGGACTTTTGATGAAAGGTGGGAGTACCTTGGATTTTATTCATGTATCAAGAGGTGAAAATGACTTTAGATTGCTCCCTTGGAGTTCTTAACCATGCAAACATGGTCCTTGTTTTCTCTTTTAAATGCTTCATAAATTGTGTAAGCAAATTGTTCAAAGACAATAAACTCTTTTCGTACCAGGGGAATTTAAAGGAAGATGATGTTAAAATTATGTTTGTATTGAATAGGTAATGATCCTTCTCAAATCATCCAACAGAAAAATTCAGAGTTCCTTTCCCAGGATAGGCAACTCAGTACAGAGCACAGAGTTATATACTAAATGTATTAAAGAAAAACCCCAAATGAACAAACAAAAAACTCTAAACCCATATCCTTTTTTAAATTTGCAGTCTGCAGAATATAATTCCTCTTAATTGCTTAAAAGAAGCTGTTATTGTAAGATTTTCTTTCAGGTTAAGAAACAGATCTTCAAAAAATGACTGTGCTTATTTTTTAGCTTTTATATCAGTTAGACAAACAAATAATAATCAATATTCATGTGGGTCAAGCCCATTTCACTCCCCCCTTCCTCTCATCCCTTGCAAATATTTTGTTTTCACCGCTGAAGTGTTTTTCACACAATTTTTTGTGGTCTAAAAAGTGTTTCATTTGATTTGCCTTGAGAGTTAATTTACCTGAATTTGAGTAAGAAGTTCAAAGGATGAACCTTGACTAAGCAATTCAAAGCAGATAAGATTATTTACTTATGATTCACTTCTGTTCATACAGAGTGATGAAGGTCTTGAAGGAGAGCTGCTTTTAAACTGTCAATTACAGCATCTTCTACAGTGGAAAAGGAGGATATTTGCTGCATTTTTCCCACTTTCTCTTCAAGAGATATTTCCAATATTAGAGGAGCATTAAGTTTGTGGCCAGCTCCCTGATGGGGTTAATGGGAGCAGCAGCATTGACCGCAAGGGCTGAAGCAAAGGTAGTGGGACACATTCTGTGCACAGCCAGGTGAAAATCTGCTCACCATTGATGACACAACCATTAGCTCTGGCCTTCAACACGCTTGATCCTCTCCCCTTTTAACAAGCACAGTCTGTTCAGCTGTTTAAATGTTGACATATGACATATGAACATATGACATATGAAGATCTCCTCCTGCAAAGCCACTTTCACCAAAGCCTGACTCTTTCAGGGTGAGTTCTGATTCCCAGTGGTTCCAGACACAACCTCTCCATCAGCAGCAGCTTTTTATCAGGCTCTTTTGCCTGGATAGAAGTTTCTAGAAAATGCACCATTTTATTATTCCCTCACCATTTCAGGAAACAAGTAACTTAGTTGCTTTTTTGTTTGTTTGTTTGTTTGTTTTTGTTCTGGTTTTTTTTTGTTGTTTTTTGAAGAACTTTCCACTGTACTAATTTCAAGATAAATTAAAAGATGGTTGTAGAATACAAAATGCAACAGTGGCTTTTCAGAATTTGTATTTTGGTTACCAGTTACTGGTGATTCCATATTTCTATGTCAAAGAGAGTAAGTATGTATTTTACAATGTTAAAGACCTTTTACTTTTGATCTTCTTTCTACTCAACTGGGCCAAACCCATGCAAAAAAAGGTAGATGTGGCAAAGCTGTCAAGAACAAAGATTTGATTCACATAGATTGAATTCAGAATTTTATATTACAGACTGAGTGGTAAAAGACATTTTTTTTGTCTTGTGACTTATTAGTTTTTCTTTGTAGCAGTATGATTAAAAAAATACAATCTAAAAAAGATATTTAACTTTTTGAAACAAGACCTCATATAAGACATGTTTTTCTTCTATGCATCATCACCCTTGTAATGGTGCTGAATTTGATATTTAGTTTTAACTAATAGAGTTTTAGTGTTTGGTACACAAAACTGAAATAAAGCTGTAGCATTGTATATATAACAGTGTGTAATAGAATGGGGATTTATTCTTCCAGTGAAGTGCAGGAGCTAGTACTTCCCAAAGCTATAGCAGGAACTGTAAATTGTTAGAGGCTGTGGTCAGTTTAGTGGTAGAAAAGGCTTCATTGACTGGAGTAATGAAATAATTTAAGTTAAAAGAGCCTCCCGGTGGTTGTTTCTGCCAGCTTCTCAAAGCAAGGTCAACTTCAGAGTCAGACAAAGAATTTTTGAGTGCTGCATGTGTCAGTCTTCCCTCATCTCCATTTTTAGACACAACTGGATGCTGAGTTAGGTGAAGGTTTGGTTTGACCCCATGCATCTGACCATGCCATATTCTTGGTGTTAGCACAGCAGTGCTTTCCTAGGAGCCAAGGAATGATACCTGGCTTTGCTTGCAAACATCTTTTCATTTTTAAAACCAGCAGGGCAAGGAGGCTGTGCAGGTTGCTTGCTCTCAGGGTGATTCCTATCTGCAAGTCATCTTTACGCACACTTTGTGACAGGAAGCTAAAAAGCTGAAGCACAAGCTTGATTGTCATGGGTGAAGTGTCAGTAAGTGGGCTGAGGCAGTGGATCTTCAGAGGCCTGTAGCATGTGAGGAAATTACCCCTGTTCACTTAATGCAAATCCGATATTCCTGCTTAAAAGTATTATTGTTTCTACTCCCTTTTTTGGGAGACTGTGTTCCAAAACAGTCCCTTGACTAGTTGTGCTACTTATTAGAACCTCGGACTGATGGCTCTGCAATCAGGTAGCTGCTCGGCATAAGGAGGATGTGTCAAATGGAGGGGTAGAATTAAAAAAAAAAAAAAAAATACATTGATTGTTAAAAGTCATAGTGGTTTTCCTTCATTTCCAAGGGGTATGCAGAATGTATGTACATTCAGGATAAATTGTTGCTTTATTCTGTCTGATTTGTAGCATTGTGACTCAAGATAATACCTTAACTAGGATACTCAGTATCATCTTTACACATCAAACTGCCTCTCATATTCTTACTGCATGTAGGTGGCAAAATGAGAAATTCTTTTCCCTGTCTTGTTGCAGGTGTCAGGATTACATTTTCCTGAACACAGCTCCTGGGTATCAGTGCATGCTAACATTTTCCTATCTCTGCAGCTCATCCCCTCACTCATTCACAAAGCAATGAGGTCAGTAAGATTAGTTAGTTTGTGCAGAGTAAAAGTCGCAGTAGGTGCTTCCCACTGATAGGAAATATCTAGTGACAGCAGAGATCACAGAGTGGAATGACAATGTCGTATTCACCACAGCTGGATGCCAACTGAGGAAGTCCTTATGCCTTTGGTGAATAGATATGAAAATGACATGCCCTGATGAAGTTCTAGGTAGAATACTCCTTAGAACCTAAAATATCCAGTAAGTTGGGTCAGTGGGTGAAATAGAACAGGACTAGAGAAAGCAAAGCAACTCAGGATGAATCTCCCTTCCTTCCCCATGGCTGTAGCTATGCCTTGGAAAAGATGGTACAAAAATGATGGCAATGACAGTGTATGAAACTCACGTGGGATGTAGCACCCAGCCTACAGCAGAGCTTCTTACAAAGTAGAACTGAGGGCTGAAAGATCAGATACAAGAATGGCTTTTGTTCCATTGCTTTTCTCTTTCGTAGAGCACATCCAGGCTAGCAGAGGTTGTTTTAGCCTATCAAATGGAGCTTTGACAAAGACTCCAAAGTAGAACTTGACAGAATCTGGACAGCGGAAATGAGCAGAACCCCATGTAACTTGTGGCCAACAGTTCTGAGACTGTTATATCAAACCCAGGGTGTACTAAAAACTCAATTTTTGCTGTCCATTGATTGTTCCTGTCAAAATGGATACAAATCCCACCTGCTATAGCAGTAAAGATGTCAAGGCTTTTCCTGACAAAACCTTTGAGCATATTTCTACTCAGTTTCCATCAAATTTTACTGCATTGAGAAAAGGCTTGCAGGCAGGCCTTGGGGCTGGGTTAAGGCAACCCTACAATTTGGGAAGCATATAAGAAACATACGCCTCTGTGCAGGCTATAATTCATATAGTATTAGTTTAGTTTTTAGTTTAGTTTTAGTTTTCAAATTATTTTGAACATGGGAAAGGAAGAGAAGTAGTGTGAAAAGAAAACAGATGTAAAATCACATGTTCCTACACACTTTATAGAAATAAGGCTGTTCAGCCACAACGACTCAGAGTTTCAGACCAGCACTAATTGCACATAATCAAGTGTTGCTTCTGAGACTGCATGAGAAAACCTCCAGACATGGGCATACCACTGCCAATCAAATATAAATGCTTACAGGTATCAGTGATAGCTCAGCAGCTGATAGACACAGGAATGTGATATATCTGCCATGGGACCTGCTACCCCCATGAAGAGAAAGCTGACAGACTTCTGTATCTGTCACATGCAGGTGTCTTTGAATGCAAGGACTGGTTATTAGCCAGTACACATCAAGAACTCTCTGGGAAGACTGGGTTCTTTCTGGAAGGAAGATATAGAGACTGAGAGACAGTAAAGGATGACATGACCACTAGTGTAAACATTGTATATAAACTTTTTTAAAATTCAAAATCTCATATAAAAAACCCATACACCTGAGTCTCTTTTCAATTCTGTTTCAGCAATGGGCTGTATGAAGTAAGAAGAGGGAACGAATTATATTAAACTTTGGCATATAACACTGTAATTCTATCAGTCTTAAGCTCATGGTTGTGTCTGTAGCTGGAGTTCCTCATCCTTGTTTGAGAATATACCCTTTCATCAGGAAATGGAATGTTAACATCTGTACCTCTGCAAGTTTTTTATGATTGGATGAGAGTGGGCTCTCCTCTATAAAAAGAAAGATTTTAAAAGTTGTATCTGGAGTGGTTTGAAGGATTTAACATTTTGATAGATGGATTTCAATGCGAGAGAAGTGCTTCCAAGTAGTTGAAGGGTACACATGTGAATAAATAAGATTTTTAATTTTGTTTAACAGTAAAAGAGCTTCAACCTGTGTACATTCTGAAACTGATGAGGCAAATACTAGTTTGAATGGTCTGGGAAGAGTTCCTACCAAATGAGTTTTACAGAATATGGTGGCCAGAGATTGGATCCTCAATACCTGAGTTACCTAAGGCCAAACTCAACCTCCCCCCCAAATTTGAAAACCTCTAAGAAGCAGTCTGGCAGATTTTCCATCTCTAATTGCCTTGAGTCACGTACACCTAATCTCCATCTTCCAGAGCCACAGAGCCCAAAAGCAAGAAGAGGCTCTTTCATGCTTACTTTGAGCCTGCACAACACAAAAGGCTTTTTGTAGGAAGACACTGTGCAGTACTATATATCCTAAAGCAGCCAGGAGCTGCTAAAGTAGTAAAATGTCAACTTTTAAAATTCAAGAGGATATTTCTCTTCAGGTCACCCCTATCTCCATAGTAACAGTAATTCAGCAAAACACATTTTCATAAACTAGAGAATATCGTGTGGCAGAATCCTTTACTTTCAAGCTCCCCCTAACTGCATTTTTTAGAGGGATCAGAAGAATCAAAGTGAGAACTTTCAGCATTCCTTAAAATCACAGGCATTTCCCTCAACTGAAAGGGGCATAGTGAGGAAGGATATGTTTCTCTACTTGTACAAAACATACTTTGTGGTTGATACATCTGTATTTATTTTAGGCAAAGTTTTGGCAGTCTTGATGGCTTTTCCTCTTCTTCATCCCAGAGATAAATGTTCTTTAACGGAAACTTTACCAGCAGAAGCACACTGATTAACCAGACAGCATTACCAGAATCTAAACCAGAGGTCCACATTTGACCTCCCCACTTAGCTGGGAACAGTTTATTTTAGATTTAGCACTCTAGAGTAAGTATTTTAAGCTTTCAGCTGACCTAGGAGAACTTTTAAAGTATAAAGTGGCCTATAAATGCATTGCTGAGTTTTCTCTGAAAGAAACAAAATAAATTACTTGTTTAGAAGTCAATCTGGCATAGTGTGAAAAGTGAATCACACAATGTTCAAGTTTTGTGATTTATTATCATGAAAGGATATATGTATACATATATATGCATATCTATATTTTTTAATATCTGTATTTTTCTAATGATAATTATACAGAAAAAAATATTCATAGTTTTGCCTTTACATCATCCTGAACATGGCATCTCTCTTTATACATGACAGCAGGAAAAAGATGCCATAGTATGCAGGTATCTTTTTTTCCTACTGGAAAAAGTGACAGTAACTGCCTCATTGTTTTGTTGTGTTTAACACAATTAAAGAAGAAATAATAAAGCTTAGTTTCCAAAAATGTCACATCTACTTGAAAAACAAAAAAAGGAGGAAAGACCATCTCTTCTACTAATTACTGAATTCAGCCAAAGCAGCATCTTATGTAGCACAACTGAAGAAACTGGAAAAAAACCCCAGATGTATATGCAGTGTTTAATTACATGGTGACTCCAGAAGCTTCATTAACACAGCTGTGTCAATATTGGGGGGAAAATTAGGAGAAGTATCTTTTGGCAATGCTAGTCTTTTGGAAAACTCTGAGAATCTTTTAATAGTTAGATGGAAATCATATGTTAGGTTTAAAAAATACGAAGCAAATAAATTAGAAAGATAATTCCTCTTTAAATACACAAAACACAAAAACACTACAACATCATATATAAAGGTGTGAAAAGTGGTTATTTAGATTTCTGAATGAACTGTGGCATCCATTTATCAATAGTTAAAATCGTTATGCTTTAATGCATTTTTAATTTCTGGGATTGAATTTTATATGAAAGATGGTAAAATGAGACATAATCATGGGTTTGGAAGTATGCAAGCATCTTCATTCCTCTTAAATATTAACTGTAGAGCCACTCCTCTCTTCTCCTGCAAAATAAAATATGTGTCAGAAATGGGAGCAAACTCTGTCTGCCTGAATATTTACTTTTCTGTGTCTGATTAAGTCACTGCATGCCACTGCCATGGACAAAGAGTAAAATGTAAATAAGAAAGTCTACCTATAAATAAAGTCTATCAATGTGTTGGCTAATCCTACTAAAGAGAGCATTACCACCCATTCTGTGCTCTATGTCCTTTATGAGAGCATATATCACAAAAGCAAGGGGAATCTGTGTCAGACTGGTTTCCAGTGGATGTGCTGCCCAGCACAGCAGGGAGGCAACATCCTCCAAAATCCAGGGATTTTGGCTTCTTTTCAGCAAGTCTCTCAGGAATTAACTGGACTGCAAGGCCAAGGCTAGAGCAGTCTAGGAGGAACCCTGGAAGTTTCCTGAGTCCTCTTCCTTCTCTGTGTGGATTTTATCAGGGATGAAAATGTCACAGTTCTTTGAAAATCTTTTCCCAAATAACCTAAGTGACTTTAAACTGCAAGTTTATAGATGTATTACATTCCTCATGAACAGGAACAACACCACTCTTTTGGCACAGACTTTTCTCCATGCTCATTTGCACTAAGTGGATAAAGGCAGTTGGCTGCAATTACTCAGCCTTCAGAGTTCATGTTTTTTTTATGTTTACCTGAGTTCGAAGTGTTAGAAAGGGCTGAACAGACTATATCTAATTTGAGAAAAACATGTTAGACTGCAGGAAGGTCAGACTTGTTGAAAGCATCTGTCTCTTTCTTCCTTTCC
>JANRMJ010009876.1:0-26031 GCA_025584955.1 Alethe diademata | reverse complement strand
CTATTCCTATTCCTATTCCTATTCCTATTCCTATTCCTATTCCTATTCCTATTCCCATAATTCTTTCCTGCTTTTGAGATTGCTCCGAAGTCTGTCTTTCTGCAGTGGCTTCTTAGGCAATTTCCTGTTAATACCTTTGTTTTTTATACTGTCACACTGGTGAGGATGTTTGGGGTGCATAGGAGATTGAAAGGAGACACAGCTGGGTCAGGTGACCCAAACTGATCATATTCCAGACAATATGACATCATGCTCTGTATAAAAACCATAAAAGGCAGAAGGAGAAAGAGGCTGACATTTGGAGTGATGGTGTTTGTCTTCCCAAGTCAGTGGGAACTGTGGGGCTGTGCTGTCCTGGACATGGCTGAACACCTGCCTGCCCATGGGAAGCAGTGAATCACTTCCTGGTTTTGTTTTGCTTGTGTGTATGTGTGTATATTTTGTTTGTCTTATTAAACTGTCTTTATCTCAACCTATGAGTTTTCTAGCTTGTAGACTTCTGATTTGCACCTGAATCCCACTGTTGGGGAAATGAGCAATGCCTGTGTGGGGCTTGAATTAATGGCTGGGGTTAAACAACGACAGCATCAGAAATAAAGCAGGCAAAATATATCTTTCCGCTAATAAAAAGTTTGTCTAGGAATATAGGAAATCTTGCTAAAATTATTCTTCTTATTTTCACTTGGACTCAGGGTGCATAGCATGAACTTTTAAGTTCCTGGGAATTTCCATCTTAATGACTGGAAAATGAGCTGACCAGTCATTGCAGCTTCTTGTATCTCTGAGGACAAATGAAGCAGAGTTTTTCTGTCCTGGTGCTCTCAAACATTTTTCTTCATGATTTTATGGTTTGGGGATATTGCATTCCTTTTATTCATACTTTGTATCCAAACTTCCACTTAATAACATCCTTTGCATGAAGCATTGCATGCATTTTAGGGAGCTGTTACTATATAAGGGAAAAAAATTGTAAAGAAGCCTCATTTGTCTCTCTGTAATGGTCCATTAAATAGGACAGTGCAACCCCAACTACAAGAGCAAGGCAACAAAGCATCTCTGAAAGTTCAAGCCAATTCCCAAGACATTGCATGAAACTTTGGAGCAGGCAACTTAATGTTATTCAAATTGCAACCATGTTCTTTATAACCTCCTAAATTAAAGAACCAAGGTTTTAAAAATGCTATTAGTGCAAAGAATTTACTGACAAGAAAGAAATCCTCCTAAAAATCAAAGGCAGACAGTCAGTTCAGCCAAATAACTGTTACATTATGATTCTAACATCACTAACTACTGGAGAGACAGTAGCTTAAAAGTGAACTTACACGGAAAAAAAAAGTCATCATATCACTCAGCAGGAACCTTAGCTTGATGGGCAATAGTCTCAAAAAGGCATATTTTAGTACGTTCCAGGACTATGTATTACTATATTCCAGGAGACTCTCCCTCACAGCCCCTGCTAAGGAATTAAGATATTATCAGTAATCTACAAAAGATTCTTGCATGCCTGTATACTGCAGATAGTGGATCCAAGATGGCTTTTACTGCTAGTATTTAATATCTTATAAACGCACAGTTTTTTTTCTTTCTTTTTCTTTCTTTTTTTTTTAATTACTATTAACCTAAAACTGTCAAATACATAAATCATTAATTCAAGACTAAGAAAAAAAGTGAACCTTCTTTAAAGAATACTAGTAAGTCTTGGGGGATGGATGCTAGATAATGTAGGGACATAATAAAGAGTCAAGAGAATGAAATAAGGAATTTATTTATCTTACATGAAAGTGTTTTTTAATACATTGTCTTCCATTTTTTATTGATTTTCTAATTTCAAGGCTGCTTTAAGAACATATGGGGGCTTTACCGTATTTTACTGTTGATTAAGGTGTGCTGGTATTATGGTTTTATATTTGAACTTTAACTGTGAGTCGGAATATGGGCTTGGCTCTTACTGAGGTAAATGTACAGTCATAAAAATGGTTCAGTAAACAGACATGCAATTGGGAATTCAAAAATAGGCATTTGAAGATTAAATTAAAAAGAGCATGAAGTAGAATGGTATTGAATTAGTTGATATAAAAATAGTGGGTTTTGAACATCGTCCTTCTTTAACAAACATAAGCACACATTCACACATACCCTTACACAGGCAGACACACATAAAGTCAATTTGTTAAGATTACATAGGCAATTCTGCTTCATAAATTTTTTTACAAAACAAATTAAAAAGA
This sequence comes from Alethe diademata, assembly GCA_025584955.1. NCBI lineage: Eukaryota > Metazoa > Chordata > Aves > Passeriformes > Muscicapidae > Alethe > Alethe diademata. Next base: position 23,803 of record JANRMJ010009876.1, on the reverse strand, counting down.
AATTGTATGGACATGTTTATCTGAAAGTAGAAGTCTTCTATGTCTCTTAGGATAAACACATTATTGTGACAGGAACCATGCAGAGTAAAAGATATTTTGTGGAAAGCTCCAATTGAAAGGACCATCTCTGACTGGTTGGACTAGGATTGAAAAATCATATTACAAGTATTTCTGCCAAGGTACACAGGAGAGGTATGTAATCATCCATCCATGTCTCCCTTTGAAAGCTCAGCTGGTAGAGCAGATAGTAGAAGTATGGCCTGCAGGAATCCCTAAGTCTCTGGTTCAATTCCAGGTTGAAGGAGGTCCTTGGTCTTCATCCAAAGCAGCCAGGACTAGCTGAAGAAGTGGGCCCATGGGATTCTCATGAGGTTTATCAAGACAGAGTGCCAGGTCCTGCACCTGGGTCATGGCAATCCACTGTATCGGCACAGGCTGTATGTACTGAGAGCAGCCCTGCTGGGAAGGGCTTGGGAGTGCTGGTGGGTGAGAGGCTGGACATGACCCAGCCATGGGCACTCCCAGCCCAGAAACCAAACGTGTCCTGGGCTGCATCCAAAGCAGTGTGGGCAGCAGGGCAGGGAGGGGATTCTGCCCCTCTGCTCTGCTCTGCTCTGCTCTGCTCTGCTCTGCTGGGACCCCACCTGCAGTGCCGCATCCAGCTCTGGGGTCTGCAGCAAAGGAAGGAGATTAATCTGTTGGAGTGAGTCCAGAGGAGGCCACCAAGATTATTAGATGGATGGAGCAGCTGCCCTATGAAGACAGGCTAAGAGAGTTGCGGTTGTTCAACCTGGAGAAGAGACAGCTCAGGGGTGAGGTAATTGCAGCCTTGCAGTACCCGAAAGGAACCTACAAGATAATGAGAAGACTTTTGCAAGGGTATGCAGTGACAGGACAAGGGGAAATGGCTTCAGACTGAAAGAGAGTAGGTTTAGATTAGATATTAGGAAAAAATTAATAGCTATGAGGGTGGTGAGGCACAGGAACTGCTTGCCCAGAGAAGCTGTGGATGTCCCATCCCTGTGAATGATCAAGGCCAGGCTGGATGGAGCTCGGAGCAACCTAGTCTAATAAAAGGTGTCCCTGCCCATGGAAGGGGGGTTAGAATGAGATGGTCTCTAAAATCCCTGCCAACTCAAGCCATTCTCCTAGTCTGTGATCCTAGGATATTTGCTCCAAATCCTTCTAATATTCCTCTAGGTCATATGTAGTGTGTTTTGATGTTTCTGAGTTGCCTCAGCATAGCAGCATTTGAACCTGTGTAGAGAAGCAGGAGCGGATACTAAACTCTAGGATTCATCAGACTCCACTTGCTGATGTTGTCAATGCAAATTCCTAGCAAGCTATAGAATCATGTTTGTAACTTCTCAGTCTGTAACTAACTCCTTCCCAGTCTATGACTTCTGCACCTGTAATCTCCACATTACTGCTTCAAACACTATTAGTTTGTACACAGTTGTATACATTATTGCAGCAATGGTTCTAAGGACGAAAGTCTTCCACAAACATTATGGAGCATGTTTCAGATGTGTGCGATAACACTTTTTTTTTAATTCAGATCCCTCTCACTCTGACAATGCCATCAAAATCGATTTCACTTTTAGACTCTTTTCTATTTGAAGCAATTTCTAAGGCTTGCTCATCTGTTTTGGTGTCAACCACAAGGTCTACAGAGAAATTTCCTTAATTTACTCTTTAATTTATATACAGAAAATTCTATTACATCCAAACCAGGATCTAAATACCTGAATACCAACCAGGAATAAGAGCTTCTCATACTAAACAAAGCTGGGAGGAAATCATGCAGGAGAAAACAAATATAGGGCAGAAGAATCTGTCAGATTTGCAAAATTGTGGAAGACTACTAAATATTTTACAGAAAGTTATCGTTTTTTAATCCAGTCTTCTATTGAAAATTGTGAAATATTGAGATCGTAGCCCCCAAAGCCATTCAACAAATATAAAGCTTATTGAAATTCAAAATGTGCAACGTTGAAACTTCTGGATGATACATGAGATGCCCTTGTAGGATTTTCCAACTTTTATTGTCTGGTGGTCTGATTCCACTTCTTTTATTTTACAGGACATAATGAAGAGCAATATGTAGCACAGTTGCAGAGATCACAAAATCCTGTAAAAAGATATAAAAAAAAAATTACTTCATTGGAACAGTTATGAATGCTTTGCAAGCCTGAAAGTTATTAAAAAGTTAGATTTTGTCATCTGAAACGTTTGAAGTAGGCTTTTCAGTGGAATCTTCTGAAGTTTAATGTGAAATAGACATTTTTCTCAGGATAGCATTACAGTAAATGCTATTTCACTTTTAATATATGTATTACAATTCACATTCAAGTACCATTTCATAGTTTAGTAAATTGGCAAATTGAAAAGGGATATGTTATAAATAGAAACGTGAATTCTGAAAGCACTGAAATGTCATTTTGCATGAGGACATTACTAGTCAAAAGTAAAAACTGTGCTTTAAGCCAACTACCTTTCTTGAAAAGAGAAATGTTTAAAATTACAATTTTCTTTTAGTATTAATATAATAGCTGTTATTTGTTTTCTAAATTTGTCAAGTTTAGAAACTGCATTTTACCATTATATTCCTAAAATAGAGCTTTTAAAAATATTTTTAGTGTTAGTAAAGCTAAGTGTTATTTGTAAATATTAAAATATGCAAATATCTCTTCAATTCTTTACTGCTGCAGTAGTAGAACATTCTTTGGTGGACCCAGTGGTCTGAACACGCACAAAGAAATGACAATAACATCAGTTCTAACTTACTAGATAGTGCCTTCTCAGTTACTGACATTAAAGAAATACTCTCTGCTGGTCTGTTTTCAGATACGCTGCTCATAATGGAGAGTAATTTCAACCTATGGAGAAAATGACTGACAGATGGCATTATTTCTTTCTCTATTTATAAACACAGTCAGAATGGAGCTGAAGTCTAAAAGACCTTTTGTAAGTAATAGAATAAGGAGTGTGAAAAGGAGCCTGCACTGCTTGTAACAGCTCTGAAAACATTTAGCACATGCTCTACAAGTTTTTTTCATCGCTTAAATATATGACTTTCCTGGTAAAATAAAAAAAAAGAAAAACCAATGTATTGTTAATAACAAGAAAGGCTACTGTGGGTTTCCAGCAACACAGTCTTTCATTAACAGATCAAGTTCTTTTTTGTTTGTTTTTGTTGGGTTCTTTATTTGTTTGTTTCTTAAGGAGAGGGAAAAATAGATTCAGCTTTTTATTTTCAGTTAGATATAAGAAATATGTTTTCACACTTGGCAACACCAGTGAAGCCCTGGACTGCCTATGAGCGCATTAGCAGTAAACATTGAGCCTTTTCTAGTACCTTTGATACGCATGTATAAGAAAGCATCCTTGGAGTTTAACATTAATTTCTGGATTACTCTAAGAGGACTCTTCAGCAGACTGTTCTGATGGTGCTATTGAACTTTAAAATCTTTAGCATGTGGCCATTAAGTATTCTGCAAATGCTTTCCACACCTGATGTACTCTTATAAGCTGCCAGGATTTAGAAATTGACCTGTGATGGATGAAGTGAGAAAAACAAAAGCAGTCTGTAGAGTACCAGTGTCCAACCCTTGCTCTGAGTCTGACTGACTTCTATGAGCCATATTGAAGTATTATATCTGGTCAAAGAAATAGGGTGTTGCTTTGTCTCTATCACAAACTCAGCGAAGTCCTTCACATTTAAATTATAAAACCTGGCTTATAAAATCAAGTTGCTATAAGCAACTTCTATTCAAAATGGCGTGGTTTTTATTTTTTTTCTTATCCCCCTCCTTTCTCTTCCCTCCTCTCCCCCCACAGTATGAGCTTTTTCAGGGAATTTTTGTGATAGGACTTAGGTATGTGATGTGTGCTTCTTAAAATGGTATCAAGGGTATAGAATCATCTTGATTTTTACACCTTTTCATGCATAGTAAAATAATCCTGCTTTTTCAGGAAATGTAGGAGCTTCAGCATTTGAAGTGCTTAGCTGGTTTTAGTTGTTCACTTGAATTGGTGTGTTCTCACTGGACAAGATCAGAATAGACTAGTTTTCAACTGAAATAATCCATGTTTGCTATGTGAATTGAGTATGCATGTGTTCGTTGATGTTTTCAAAAGCTGTTCTACAGTCTTGTTAGCTACTGGCTTTAGCAGTAGCATTTTAGCATTTTAGCAAATGTTGAAAAATATTATATATGTTAACAGCAAACATCCTTAATCACTACTTCTCTTAAATATGTTTGATTTCTGGCTTAGATATTTTAGTGTTTGTTAGTTATCATATTAATTTCAGTAAATATAGACAAGAGCTCAGTTCATGAAAGATACTTAGATATAACTCACTGATTTCCTGGAAATATGCTTATACTTCTATTAAAAGCTGTACTGAACCATCAACTTCAAACATCTAAACATCTACATGTTTTATACATTGTCTTTTGATCACATTTATTTTCAGACTTGTATAGTTATTTTGAATTCCTGGGGGCAATCTGCCCCATGAAATTTGATGTTGATTTGTTATATAAAACAATTCATCTAACCTGAGAGTTACCTTAGGGTAGTCTTCAGCCATAGAAGATAACTTCATAAATATTTTCCATCACCTGTTTTACCTGTCAAAGGAGGATAAGGAATTAAGTTTAGCTTGGAGGAACTGAGAAATAATTACAGAGGTTCAAAGTAATGCTGTTTCCAACTCTGAATTTATGGCATGGTACTAGTTAGACTTTAAGGAAGCTATGCTGTGTTTCTGCTGACTGAAGACTATCATGACAGGAAGAACTCTTTGAGAGAGCTATTCATGCCCACACTGTTGGCTGTAAGATGTCATAGCTTTGATTCAAATTTCCACACTATTTGCTACACAGTAGAAACCTACAGTGCACACAGACTCTGTATAAATCCCATTTACTTCTGTCACTTCTGTGTCAGAGATGCACTGGCACGTGACAAATGGTGATAAAGTCAGACTGTGCATGCAGCAGAGTCAGATGCCATTTGTCATGCCATTTGTCATGTCACAGTAACGAGGATTGGGTTTGTTCTGTTTCTCCTGAATGGTGTGAACATAACCTCTCTTTCATATTACAGAAGTCAGGTAGGGTTTACCAAAGCCTTGGCCTGAGCTTGCTCTAAGGGCAGCTGTAGCTTACCTATCATTTTGGCCATTTCAACAGCACTTGTGAAATGCCTCCAGGACTTTAAAAGTTTAATAAATCGTGTGAAAGAAGCATGGAGTTCTTATCAGCTACCTAGTCTGTTCCTTGGTCCTCAACATAGGATCAAATATGATTAATAACTAAGGTCTTTACTTATCCAGTAAAGGCCAGGGTAGAGGAAAGGTCCTGATAGGAGTACTACAGAAAGCATTTTCTTCATGTTTATCAAAGAGTCTAAGTTAATACAGGAAATCCAATGTGAACTCAGGCTTATTAATGAAACCATGACTGACACATTCACATCATGTGTAAAGATTTTTTCTCTTAATTCTATATTTTTAATTTTTGTTCTCTTACATCAAAAATATAATATTTTACATTGTTCCATTTTAATAAAATAAACATGCAAATCAATTTCTTCTTCTTTCCCTTTTCTTTTTTAATCCAGTATTAATGGTTTTATAAATGGAAATCTTGAAAATTAACCTACAAAGTAGAAATATTTTTTCAATAATTCAAATTTAAATTTATTATGCTATTCACATCGATTTCAGTACACTTCATTCTGTCTGAAACTAAATTCTCAATTCAGATTCAGAGTGTGCTTATTTTCAACATAAGGCCATATTTCACATGATAAGAAATGAAAGAGATTATGATTGTGATATTGATGGAGTGCAAGCATGTTATTTAATTAAAAGAAAAAACAAACATAAAAACATAAAAAACCCCAACATACCTTTAAAAGTAATGCTACAGCACCACGAAAGTTTTATGAATTTTGACCTTTTTTTTCACACTGAGTATTCCCCTACATACTCAAAAGGGATCAAACATATAATCAGAAGAAAAAAGAAAAAAAATATGTAAGAAGAGTAGTCAGTCTTTAAAACAAAACAATTAGTTTCCAACATTAGCTCTAGCGTAGCTTCATCAACAGGATCTGCTATTGCCTTTGTACTAAAAGAATGAAATAAAATCATCTTGTAATGGCAAACACGTAAAATCTCCCTTAATCACATATTTAAATAATAAATTTGACTAAAACTCCAGCAATAAAAATGAATATTTTGCTTGTTGCAAGCATACCTGTAATGTAACACTGATTTGTTCCCCAAATATACCTCTCAACGGTAATATCAGAATTGAAATAAAATTGCAAAAAACTTTACAGCTGAAATGTTCACAACCCATATCTAATAGTCTGTCATGGGAATAATTACCCATAATGGGTATCCAAGGGATATAATTGTCTGCTGCTGTGAATTAGGAGTGCCACAGGTGGTGTTAATCACTTGGAATGTATTGGAGTAGAACAGCAGCCAGAGATGGAGCCTGCTTAAGCTTGATTTGTGGAACCATTGTTTCTGGATGCTTCAGACATAAATTGAACACATGGTAGTAATAATGCACACTCAAGTAGTTCTACTGAAAGAAAAAGGATATAAATATAAATAAAAATCAGGGAAAAGTTTTGTTCCTTAACAAAGGTTACAGGAATGGTCATGAGCAAAGTTGTTCTGTGTTGTGGTGCTTGCATTTTTTGATGGGCAACACACAGCAAAAAGAAGCTCAGTAACTTCTTTTATTCCTTGAATCTCCCTTGTACATATCAGCAAAAGAGCTTTCGTCAGTTAGGTACTCCAAAATTTTCTCTTTCATGGAACCCCATAATCACTGTCATAAACGACTTGTGAGGTCATTGAATTCTGTGGTGTATGATTTATATAAATACATCCAAGTGTAAATGTAAAAGTAAAACTTTCTTGAAATATGATATTGATTTGTTACAACATTGCCATCTGAATTTAAGAACACACCATAAATAGATTCTCAGAAATATTATGGGCATCAACAGAAATGAACGGGCTTGAATTTGGGTGAAATGTGTAAAGATACAGTAACTAAATAAGCGTGATGATACCTGGATCTCCTCAGAGCAAAGTCAAGGCCATGACTGGATATCTGTAGATAAATTAGAGGCAGAATAACTGAGTCTGTGAATGGCACCATATGTCTTTGAAGATGGTGATAAAATTATAAATTCAATTACTCTAATCTTTTAAAGAAAATAGTCTGTTAGTGCTCTATGAACTCAAATAACAAAATCAGTTTTCCCTCTAAGATATGAAGGAGTGGACGGTTGATCAAATATCACTGTGGAACATTCATTCTAAAAGTCAAAGTAGCCTAAGTAACATTTTTGCTTAGAAGCCCATTTGGATTTTAGAGCGCATAGTTTTATGTACCCATTACAGAGAGAAAACCAAGTTATAATGGTGACTTTTACAATTTAAATGATCCTATCTAGGAAGTAACAAGTTCCAGCTATGCAAGAGGTTTAAAGAGAAAGGTAAAGAATGAAGTTAGACCTCAAGTTTGTTATTTCAAATTAATTAAGGTTTTGGTGAGTAGATTTTTGTAAGGGTTTTTTTAAAGTCATCAAGTTTACTGAATTGTAAACTGCTGAACTATAATTTATAAGAATTAACACACATCATTAAACAAAGTTTCATAGCCCAACATCTTCGTCTTTTTCAATATGCATTGCTCTAAGGGCAAATTACAGTTTGATAGCGATCCATGAAAATTATAAATATTATTATCCTAAGTTTGCACATAAGGTCTCAACAGGATTATTAGGAGAAACCATCCAAACATCATCACAAAAAAAATAAACAGATACTTCAGTTTTTACAGTTCCATGTTTTAACTCCTAGATTGTACTTGTCCTTCAGCATATTTTCACAAATTTTGTTTGTCAGACACAAAAAAAGGACGGGAAAAAATGTGAAAATGGATCGTCATGGCAAATAATCCACTAGGAATATTACCATAAGCATTTTTGTCAAGAGCAGAACTGTTACCGACAACTATAGCTCAGCAAGGCAATAACATACTCTTTCATAAAAATATGCATTATGAAAGATGTTTTTTCCCTCTCTGTGTAATTTTTTTGGTTATTATTCTCATCTTAATTGGTATTTGCAGAAAAGGTACTTTATTCTATATTTTGAAATAAATATAGAATAATAAATATAAGTATATATAATAAATATCAATAAATACAGAATAGATAAAAAATAAATAAATATAGAATAAATAAATACAGTGTTTCTGTAAGATTGCAAGAATTAATACTCTGCATAAGGCTCTCAAAATTACTTTACCTGCAGCACCAAATGTCTCACCTAAGCTATCAATCAAGAATTAATACACCATTACACACACATAAAACTATTTTAATATGTAAATCTAATAAAAGTTAGTAAAATACAGTCTGCCAAAATCCTGTGTGTACTGCGAATAATGACATGGATTAATACGCAACTGCCTGTTACAAAGCTTGTCAACTTATTTAACAGCACTGCCCAACCTGTATCTTGGAGGAGATGTTATGGTGGGTTGACCCTGGCTGGACACCAGATTCCCACCAAGGTCATTCTATTACCCCCTCTTTTCAGCTAGACTAGGTAGAAATAAATGTAAGGAAAGGCCTGTGGGTTGAGATAAGCCAGGTAGAGCTCACTCACCAATTATCATCATGGACAAAACAGACTTGACTTGAGGAAAGTTAATTTAACTTATTAGAAATTAAATTAGAGTCCAGTCATCATCACAGTCTCTGAGACTTTAATGTCACATAAATCCAATATGTATATGACTGCATGTATGAGCAGCAGTATAATTCCCAGCTTTTATTAGGATTTAGTACTTTGCCTTTGAATATGGACTTAATTTCCCTCTCTATCACTTGTTTCAGTTTTACATACTTCCCAAGTGACCAACAGCTTTTGGTCTGGCTATGTGGGAAACTGCAAAAACACTTTTTTTTTTTTTTTTGTTTCCTAGAATTGCCTAGATATTCTTTCTTGTAAAAAAACTTATGCCAAAAATTCTATAAATTGGTTTGTATGTTGTGTAGGCAATAAAACAAAAATAACAGGGAAGCTTTGAGAAGAAAAGATTGTTGGGTTTATGGGTTTTGTTAGCAGCAATCTGTAATGACATCTTGATTCTTCAAATCAAGACTGGAATTTTTCTAAAATATGCCATATATTCACAAATAAAGAGCTCAATAAACAGGTTATTGTGTGCAAATCTACAGTCTGTACTAAGCAGCAAGCCAGTCTAAATAGTCATAATGATACTTTCTCTCTACAATTCTGTCAGTCTGTCAATGTGAGTTTTTACCATCAGAGGACAATTCACTGATGGAACCAAAATGACATTAATGTAAAGTTATTAGAAGACCAGAAAGTGCAACAAAAACCATGTAGATGATATGATCATGACAGAAATTGCAACCTTTTACATATAAAATATGTATAAAACAAGATAAAACAAGAATGTTTCTCTTCAGATTTGAAAATCGCACATAATAACTGAGGTATATTCAAATATATGTAGCAGCTTCATTCAGTAGTCTTTATAGGTTGGAGCCACGTACCTGGACCTTACAGCACAGATAAATTTTTGGCTGCTGAAGCTTGATATTGTGCCACTCCAAAAAGTTTAAATAAATTCCCTTGATATTTAGGTATCTTTTTCCTTGCATTTATCCCGTCTTATACTTTTGGATCCAGACTGGTTATGGGGAATAATTTTTCATCTTTAGCTATATATCTACTTTCCTCAAACCGGTCTACAACAATCTCTGAGCCATGACAAACCAGAGAAGATGTGGCACATTTATTGATAACATGACATTTTAAACGAGTATAAAATATACGTGTGGAAAATTAAAAATATAATATAATCATTAAGATAAAAAACTATGAAATACAAAGATTAGCGGAGAAGAAAAAATATATAAAAAGATACTAAGTATGAATCAAAAATGTAGGGGGTCCCTACACAGCTTTCTCTTAGTAACATGACCAGGATAACAACAGCTGGTAAAGTGAATGGAAATGTAAACAGTGGGTGATAAGGGATGGCAAAAACTCTCAGAGAGTTCATTTGCCTGACAGCGCTGAACCAGATGACCTTCAGTAGGACTAGACTGAAAAGGCAAATTAAGAAAAACAAAAAAAAAAGCAAAAAGAGTGATCTTGAAAAATAGCGAGAGAATATACATATGTGAAAATGGGGACAAGTGGTGAGAGGAAGCAGTAACCATTGCAGCGAGGCGGCCCTTGGTTGCAATTTCCCCAAGGCACACCTGCCCTGCCCCGTCTGGGTGGCACAATCTCCCATGGCGTGCCAGGAGAAGCCTGCACTCACTAGTGGTCTTTATGGAAGTGTGTAGGCAGTATGCATTGGCCTACAGCCCTTGGGGTGTGGACCAGGAAGTTACACAAAGCTGGGACACCAACCTCCAACCCACATGGATGGACAGTGGAGCTGAGCCTGCAGCTGTGTGCGTGTGTTAGAGTTAGAGCTTCTTGGGAATAGTTGTTGAAGGGTGGTTAGAAATTGTTGGAGCAGTTTGTCCAGTGTTAGGTGTTCTGCTTCATCTGTTTTGTTGCTGCTATTGATCCTGAACATATAATTCCTGAGTGCTGATTAATCATGTGTTATTAATAGATCAATAAAAAGCTTCCTGATTTGACTTAAACTACAAATGAGCCCTACTTTTTCCTACTGTGTATCTTCATGGTAATATATTAATTCTTACTGAAGCTGCATTACATGATTAGCTGCTAAAGGTAGATGTAATACTTTGTCAATATACAAAATATATCTCAGTCTGAATTTCATCTGGTTTATACCACTTTTTGGCTAGTGGCATTGTCTCAGCAGATCTCTGGTGGTCCAGGTTGGAGGTATGCCACTTGCAGTGTAATGCCCTTTATTTTAGTTACTCATGCTCTGAACTTAAGAGAACAGACTACCAAAAAGTAAAATTACTTGATAGCATATACACCTTGTCTGAGCAAAGCATTGCAGTGAGGCAAAATGAATATCTTTATAAGAAATATAATTCCTAATAGAATTTGGAAATAATAAGAAATAGAATTCTTAATAGAATTAAGGACCTTAAATATAGGAGGGTTTAGTAGATTCCCTACTAACAGAGTGTTGAAGAATCTTGCATTTAATATATAGTGTTTTGTACACAAAACTGCAACAGAACTCAACAAGAACATATGTGTGATTATACTAGCTCAACATGATAGATCTATGTGGTGAGGATAGATGGCAACTGGCATCAGAGCTTCAGATTAAAATACTGTTGCTCCTAGTTTCCTTGACGAAACTCTATCATTTTCCATATGTTGGAGACCCTGCCCAGCATCTTCAGGATTAATTTTCCATTTAGTAACTTGGAAAGCACTTGTTATTTATAGGTGTACATAATTTAAGGTATGGGATAGCCATGTTTGTTTTAAAGCGGTTAATAATTTTGTGATTCAAGAGCAATTCATATTTTATGGATTGGTCCTGTTACTATGAATAAGCATTTATATTAAGGAAACCTGAAACCAAGAATAGCCATCTTTTGAATTTAAGGAAAGGGACAGTTTGAGGGAGACTTCCATTTAAGTCACAATGCCCTTCACCCTTGAAGAAATTTACGTTGCAGTTGGCATGTATGTACATATGCACATGAAAATAATCCTATCCTTTACGCTACCCCAAAATATATTTCTGCTGCTGTTAGAGCTTGTAAGTGCCAAGGGAAACATAACACATTTACTTAGATTAGTGTAGTTTAGAAAAAGGAAAGGCAATAAGGCTGGGCAGGTTTTAAATGCTGGACTTGAACAAATAGAAAATCAAGATCTAAGGATTAGGGTTTTGTGCATCCTCTGTTGCTAGGAGCCATTCACACATTCACATCCAAAGTCCTTTTGCACTTACATTTCAGTGGATGCAAAAGAGAGTTGGCCATTTACAGAGAGAGAAATTTAACCACATTTGGCTAAAAGCCCATGGCTTAAACAGTGCTGGTACTCTACATTTCCTCTTCAGTTAGTGGGGAAAAAAGGCTGAAACTTTGGAGATCCTTTTTTTCTTTTTTTTTTAACTCATTAAGTCTATGATGTTACCTGGTGAATGGCATTAAGAGGACCTATCTCTTCCCATGGATTACAAGAGCTGTGAGCACATTCCAGCACCTGAATGTCTAAAATTAGATAGATTCCACATTTAACTGTGGAAATGAAACCTGCTCAGTAGGACAGATTGCTTTCACAGTTTTGGTCTCAATATCACAAAGTGTCAATCTTTTGGGAGGAGTGGGGTAGAACACAGACCAGAAATAAAATAACAGAAAATTAAGGGTCAACTCTGTGTGTGAAGATTAAATATTGTTTTGGTTTCTTCTGTGAAGTATCTTCTCAATAATATGACTTTATACATTTTTCTTTACCTCTTTGCTACCCATTGAGCAGCCGTAAAATGCTATCCTATCTAAACAGAACCATCTTTCATTGTCAGTAACATTTCTCTAAGTTTTCAGGTAATAGATAATCAGGCCCATTGTTCCTAAAGGAGCGACAGTTACTTCAAATATTTTCTTTCTCTGGCTGATGGCATGACATGTGTGTGCTTATATAGCTCATTTTTAAAACAGATGCTTACTGCCCTTAGCACTTTTTCCACATTCGTCTTACATAGGTAGAGACATAATGTGGATTGTGTTTAAACTGCAATGGTTGATTGAACTGTCTGTCTTCTGGGGAAAAAGATCTGATTTTAATGGGGGGTTACTGAGGAATGGTTCACATTTGCTGCCTAAAATAATATTTCACTGTCTTGTTCTTGCAGATATTGCAGCATGCAGAATGTGAAAATGAGTCTACCCAGCTATTGCTCCTTTTGTGCCAAGGAAAGCTTTTTCATTTGTACAGCTCTAGCAAGGAAGACACACTCTTTGCAGAAAGTGAACACTGAAAATATTTCTAAGTTAATTCTTAATGTGAAACCTGCTGCTTCTGTTTTTAGTACCTGTCAAATCATTCTCCTATTTATTTATTTCTGCCCCTCTTCTCTCAAGGGATGCCTTGGACAGTCTGTGGGAAATGGGAAATGTGTCTCTCGGGGCAGTTTTAATACGGCCACCTCAATTGGCATAAAATGTTTGAAATAGAGGTGAATTTTTGAAAACATAGGTGAATTTTTGAAAGAGAATTTCTGAAAGTATCAACCAAACCTGGTTCTAGGACTGTGATTTTATAGCATGGGTTCCAAAGTGGTTTTCTCTTTGATCCTTCTAGTAAGAGGAGGGGTTTGAGGAGGCATAGCTGTATCCTATGAGTTGAAAACTGATTACAAGCTTGTTTTGACAATATGGATTTGAAATTTATGACAATCTAACCCCTTTTGAAAATTGAATGCTTCTAGGAAAAAAGCATAATTCACCTGACACACTGGAAGAAATGCATTTTTGCCAAAAGGCTGGTAAAACTCGTGAGAGGAATTTTGCACTTGTAAAAAATGGGGGAGGAAGATGCAAGGAGGTGAGGAAGATGAGTTTTAAGTGACAGTGAATATCAGGTATTTCATGGTTCTCTGCTCGAATTCTGCTCCATCTACATGTTTAGGTGACTTTTAAAGCCATTGTTATTTTTAAACACTCAGGGAGTTGAAATTATTAAAGAGAAAAGTAACAGCCAATAAAAAATTTAGAGGATTAAATTGTGTCCCACATTCAAATTAATATTCAAGACAGACTAAGAATTTTTACAAATATAAGGCAAGGAATAACTGTTATTTCAAAACATTTTTTAGAAAAATACAAATTAAAGATTTGTAATATAATTTAAAAAAATAAAAGGCAATGCCATGTTGCAATGCAAAGATCAAAGACAATAATGCATTCACTTGCTCAGCTTGGTAAGTCTGTGGGTGAAATATGGCGTTCTGTTTTCAGCTTTGCATTTCATTATCATTGTGGGTCAAATGGAGGATCCCAGAGAACTATCAGGATTACCAACAACTGAAAAGAAATTGCATATTCTTTTTAGCCTTGAGAGGAAAAGACTGATCCCAGTCTTAATAATATAGGTTATTAAAAAGATTAAGATAACAAACTTCCTGCTTATTTAGAAAAAAATTATTAATTTTCACCAATATATTAGACACTAGGAAAAATATACTGGTGAAGTATTTTCTTAATTTTCAAAGGAGCTTTTTTACAAAGGGGACAGCATGCTGTAGAAGAAAATTTCTTTGAAAGAGCCTAGCAGTAGAGTTCCTGAGATACGACAATAACAGGACATTTCAGCTTTATTTTCCAATAGTTTTAGAAGCAAACTCCAGGCAACTCTAAACTCCATCAAATACAATTCAAAAACAATTTGTATATTTCACAAAATTAATGCTACATGAGACTATTCAAAAGAAACACTTTCTGCTCTGTAGGCAAGTACTGATGTGCTCTATCTGCTCCCTGGTGCAGAGGAATAATAAAACTTGAACAGATTTGCTGTCATATCTTCAGAAAAAAATGTAATTAGTGCTTTAAAATGAAAAAGTGAGAAGAAGATGTAGTATTAATTCTTTTTTTTATATAATCTATTCCATTTCTGCCTGCCTGAAGCATGCTTAATTTGATAGGCATCATTTAATTTGTAATTAGTCTTTAGGAGGGACTATTTTCTGATGCTTTAAGCAGTGCACTATTTATTAATTTGTGTTCTCTCATTTTATCCAGTGTTTATGCACTATGGACCACATTCAGTACCCACTGAGAGGTAATTGTAAATTAGTTCAGCATATAGCTTATTTGGTTTTCTTATATTTTTGAACACATAAAACAAGATAAATTATAATTTAGTTTACATCCTACCATCTCAGCTTGGCTTGCACATAATTCTTACAGAGAGCAAAGGATCTCCAGGCATTACTTTTGCTCTATTGATGTACAAAATAGTGGCAGCAACATCTAGCTTTTGGCAGCAGAGGAAACATGGCTACGACCACATTCACTTCAGTGACTGTGGCACTTTTGTGTGCCACAGCACTTTTGAGACTTCCTTGTCTTTGCTCATGAGGATGTGAAACCAAATTAAGTAAATTTTATTTCAGGTAACTTATAGCTATTGCCTGAAGCTGAAAACATACCATAAAAATAGTTAACTTCTTGTAGTGTTTATGTACTTCTTAGTCTACCTTAGCATCTTAATATTAAATCTGTTGGTTTAAATATCATCTGAACTCCTTGTGCCAGGTACTGTACCTTAAGGGGACACTTACAGCAGCCTTCCACTACTTAAAGGGGTCTTACAAGAGAGCTGGAGTTGGAGGAATGGTTACTGCTCTAACAAAGGCATGTAGCGACAGGACAAGGAGGAACAGCCTTAAAGTGAAGGAGAGTAGGTTTAGATCAGATATTAGGAAGGTCTTTACTAAAGGGTGCTGAGACACTGAAACAGGTTATTCAGAGGATTGTGGGCTCCTCATCCCTAGAGCTGTTCCAGACCAGGTTGTTTGGGGTTCTGAGCAGCCTGGTCTAATGAAAGGTTCCCTGCCCACAGCAGTCAGGGTTGCAATGAGATGATCTTTAAGGTTCCTTCCAACCCAAAGCATTATATGAGTCTATTTACATACACAACATATATTAATAAATTATTCCTCTCCTAATCAATGGAGAAATCAAATTGCAGAAGAGGCACAGAGGAAAATTTCTGTAAACAGACAGAGCACAACACTTTTTGGACTCAAACTGCTGGCTTAAGTAGTCGTATTTTTTAATAATCCAAGAGAATTCTAAATAGGTGGCTACAAAGAGCATGAAGGTTCTCTCTTCAGAAGAAGCAACATGGAGAAGGTAAAAGGAAATGGATATGATTTGCACAGGGAAACATTTCATCTTGATCTAAGAAAGAAATTTTTTGTACTGAAAACAATCTCCTCAGTGATTAGGTAGAGTGCCCCTCTCTGAAGGTTTTCAAAACGGTGTTAAATAATCTTGTCTAGGCTCTCTTTAAAAAAAAAAAAAAAAAATGGGATGGACCGGAGGGGCCCTTCCAATAGTTCCATGATTTTTAAAAAATATATGTTTTAAAAGGAAGGTAGAAGGAGAGAAAAAAAAACCAAAAAAACAAAAAACAAAAAACAACAACAGCAAAACCAAAAAAAACCAAAAAACCCAAAAAAACCCCAAAAAAACCCTGTCTTAAAGGCATTTTCTTCTTCAGTAGTGTTTCCCAATGCTTTTTTTCAAGGTTTTCTCTAATTTTAAGCACTTTCTCATAAATAAAATTATTTGAGCAGCTCTTATTTATTATTTTAGCTAAATGTAAAATTAGATTCTAAAATATTTCTTTATACTAGATGCTTTATGTCTATACTTTTAAGTCATTGTTTGGTTTCCTCACTGTGAATTGTGTCTAAACCTTTTTGATTTCTCATATTTAATATTCAGCTACTTTTCTGAGTGTGTAGTCTTCATGACCTTGTAGAAGGAGCTTGTATTTTGTATTCTAAGCCATAAGCTTTTCCTGTCTATATCTTTTTTAATGGTCTGTGGTTGTGATTTTAATTAACTCTTCATAATGTCAAACACAGGAAAAAAATTAGGTCAAAATTACCTGGATGACAGGTGTAGGAATATAGCAGAGGAGATGCAATGACCTGTGTGGTTTGGTTGTCTTTTTTTTTTTTTTTTTTCCCCAATCAACTGCGGAGACATTTCTAAATGTATGTGGTTCCAGTGTTAGACAGCATAGGAAGAATTCTCTAATATCTCACACCAATATCTCCTATTTGCCAGCAAGACCTCTTTATTGCAGTCATTACATATATTGCAACTATCAGTCCTACTAACTTGAAATTCACTTGTGTAGCAATGCCTTATAAAGCAAGAATTTAAATGTATTTTTTCCCATTTTAATACACTATTAGAAAATGCACTGTTGGGGGCTGGGCTGGGTATTGAATAACAACCTGCAGATCTATAAGAACTTCAAGAGTGAATTTATTACCCTGAAAAGTATTGTAATTGTAAGATAAGATGTAACATAAACTGTTATATATATATGTATCTTTGCATAAATACAACTAAGCCAAAATATCTGGTGATAAATAAGGAAATTTAGAGTTCAGATTTTAAGTGACCACTATTTACTTATTATCCTAATGCAAGCTACTTTGGCAATCATTTATCATAGTGAAACATCTTTGAAACTTAATGTATTTTATAGCTATTTCCTTGGTTTTAAATCCTGAAGGCTTTTTAAATCATCTGATCAGACCTCCAGTATGACACAGGTCTTTTCACTTCATTCACATAACTTTTCTACTGAACAAAATGTCTGCATTTCAGTCTTCAGAAACCAGTTGTATGCCATGTGAAGGAAATAAGAGAGACAGGAACTGGAATTCAAAATTATTTTGAAAAATTAGAAAAAAATACTTAAAATTTTAGAAATGAATATTCAATTAAGTCAACTATTCATTTTCTATTTTGGTGAGAATAGGTAACTGCAGGAAGTTGAGATGTAGATAAACTGATTTCATGAAAAATACATATAAATTACCTGGAAGTAAAAGATAATTACAAAACTAGTCTAAAGTCTACAGTAATAATGCTATTCATAGAAAAACTATATGGGAAACCACATGGGATGAGTAAACAAGAATGTTTTTATTCACTGCATTTATGGTTTCATTTTGAGAACTACACTTGCTTTTGAAGAGTGAAAGAATTCTGCACTTGTAGCTCTGTATCTTGATATTGCCATTGCTTGCAAGAAGGTCACAGGCTTCCTACTGACTCTGCAAAGTCCCAGGACAAAAATTGCGGTCTTGTTTTGCGTGGATATGTCTAGGCCAGCCTGGCCCAGCCCTTTCTGTTCATGTGATTTACAAAAAAAATGAACTTCTCTAACAACAAGACCATTACTTGAGTGGTTTAAGCTTCAGCATATCTGTATTGTGCGGTGGAATGTCTTTCAATTTTACCTTTTTTTTTTTTTTAATTGATCAGTACCTAGTGGTAACATGTAGCTGTCTTGTGTGGAATCAACTGTATATGTCCCTATATTAAAACTGTAGTATAGAAGAGTGAAGCCTTAGGATGGCAAATGAGGCATTTTTTGCATTCCAAATCGTATTTTAACAAAAATATCCACAGCATATGTCTGAAGCCAAGAAGTTATTTTAGTCCTGATATTTAAATAATCTAATAAAGAAAAATCATGGATATTTAAATAATCTAATAAAGAAAAATCACGTTAATAATCAAGTCAAAACTGTTGCATGACCACTTTCTTCCAATGTTCTTTTGAATCCTAAGGATGGCAGGTTTGGCATTTGTTGAGAAGGTTTGCATATTCAGAAAATTTTGCAGGTCATCATACAATGAAAGCAGCATGCATGCCATGTATTCAGCTACATATCAAAAAAAGCTCCCTGATAATCAAGCAATGGATTCTCTTTTGCACCAGATTCTGCTCCAAAACAACAACAACAAAAAAATCATGGATAATCATGGAAATAATTAATTCACAACATATGGCCGAGAAGCAGGCTAATTCAACTTTTTAAAAGTAAGCAAGTCCAACTACTGTGAATTGATCCTCCACGGAGATGCCATGTGTGGCCAGAGATGTACCTGGATTTCCTCCATTTAGCGCTATCAGGTTTTTTTAATAGATGATTGTTGAGATTCCTTTTATTTCTTTTCTGTATTTCAGTGTTTTTCCAAGACAACAATTTCCCAAGCAATTAATAAAATGAATTCAGCATTTTTTTGTTTATTTTTATCCCTTTACGCTACAAATGCATGTTTTGTACTGGGGGAAAAAAAAAGAAAAACTCATTGCACTAACCCATTCTTCCTCTCTTCTTGGATCTAAGAGATTGTCCTCAAGTATTATAATCCCTTTGGTCCCAAATCATATATGTTGTGATTATGGCATATTATTAAAAAGCCAAGAGCAATAAACAGAGCCCTTCAGTGTAGGGATAAAAAGAACATTTATAAAATTATATACTCCACGGGTAGAAGGAATCTGCTAGTATCGAACCCTCCCCATCTGGAAAGAGGGAGTTCAAAATCTATAGCCTGATTTCTTGCTATAAGCTTTATTTCTGATTCTTCTTTGATAGCCAAAAATCAGTTATTTTATCAAAGATAAACATCTGCCTAAACAGAAAAGGTTCCCTGTGCCTTTTCTGCATTGCAATTGAAATATTGCTATTGCTTTTAGTCCTTTGAGGTTTTAAAAAGTCTCCAGTTTCCTTCTGAGTTATTAAAAAATAAAATTAGTGGTTTGGAGATAATTCAACTATTCCGTTCATCACAAGAAACTTATGGTTTAGATGGTAAAACCCATTGTGTTACAATCACAGTAATTTGCCACTTCCCTTGAGAGTCTTGGGCATGAGTTGTCTAGATCTGTCGATTTCTCTGTCTATGCTTCGTTAATTTTAGCAGATGCTGTTTCATATGTTCTGTTAGTACTGATGGTGAAATCTTTATTTCATGTAAGGGGAAAAATTTTGTTTCTTCTTTTATTTCTACCTTTTTTTTTCCTTCAGACAAGAGCTGAAACAGATGGAAGGAAATTTTCATGTAAGTTTATATCCTAGTAGAGGTTCTATACACAAAAATATAGATACCAATTGTCACAGCAGAAGTTTTTTTTATTTCTAGGAAAACTGGATGAAGTATTTCCATGTTGGCTTGGGGTTCTTTTTTGTTTGTTTTTGAGTTTTTGTTTTGTTTTGGGTTTTTGTTTTGTTTTGGTGTTTGTTTATTTTTGGTGGTTTGTTTGGGTTTGGGGGGAGTTTTTTGGTTTTTGGGGTTTTTTGTTGTGGTTTTGTTGGTGTTTTTTTGTTTTTTTGGTTTTTTTTTTTTTCCTGGTTCGTTGTTTGAGTTTTTGTGTTGGTTTTTTTAATATATTTTTTTAGGCTTCTAGCAGATGATGTATCTATTATTACTATAACTCATCATAGGTATACAACAAAAACAAAGATAAGGTTGCATAAACCAATTTACAATTTTGGAGTCATCTGATAATTATGTCCAAAGAAATTGAAAGCAAATACAGAGAAAAGGCATTTCAGCCACACTTTGATATTTGGATTAAAAGTTTTGTGGAATAAAATAATATTAAATCTGACCAATTAATAACTTGAGGTTTTCTTTGCTTTTATTCCACCTTTCCTTGTAATAATGTAAAATTCAGCCTAATATAAAATTTGACCATCTCTATCTAGAACTGCCACATACTAAAAATCAACTTGGGCAGACTTCTGCTCACCTCCTCCTGCAGTGCTTAACTTGCTGGCTGACCTCCCAGCCTGCGCAGACATCACTTCAGCAATGCCACCACCTCTGCCTGCCCAAGGCTCACAGAAAGGCACCAAACACTCCATGCTCTGTGCTGGATGGCTGTGTCCTCCTTGCAGAATTTAATGGGAGTTCAAGAGGTGTCTGATTGCTGGGGTAGTTGCTTCCGCTGCCGCTGGGATCCATGCCCCGTGGCGCATCACTGCCAGCATTGAGCATCACATTCAAGACAGTTTTTGGAAACCATCCACCTCAACTGCTGCACAAATTGCTGCCTCTGTTTGCTGTGCTCCCAGCTGGCTATGCTTTCTGTGGTGCCAGCTGAAGAGGTACTTGACAATTCCCAACTCTAAATTAAGGATTTTAATATGGCTGAAGATGGCAGATATAAACACTTTTTCAGAAGGATTAGCTCCCAGGGGGTGTTAGAAACTGCTAGAGTTTCTAGGAATAAACATGTCTTTTAGCTACCTGTGTGAGCAGCAGCAGCACCCTTTGGCAAGGAGAGCCCAAAAATCACTCCATGAATTCCTGCATACCTTAGCTGCTTCCATTTGCACTGATCTTCCCTGGAGTGTTGTAGTCTACTCACTGAGTCCATCTCTATTTCAGAATCTTCTATCTTCATGTCTGTCTGATGCTGTTGAAGAATGGGATATATGAGTAAACATTAGCACAAGATGTGTGCCTACTCATGTCTGCTGTTTTCTTCCACTTGGTTCTTACTTCAGCTCATATGCATCGTGCAGCAGTTTGTGCCAATATTTGTCTTACTAGTACCAATGAAGTGTAGTCAATATAGTTGAAAAAGCTCATTAATGCTAATGGAATCAAAGCATCCAAAACCATTCTGACAACAATTATGACATGTATGGAAAACATACATGTGAGACTGAAACCTCCAAGGAGAGGCTTATATAACCTGTTTGTAGTGTGGTGACACCTTGTTTTTTAATTTAAGGTGAAGGGTTTAATCAGATTCTACAATCATCAAAATAAAGAGTAATTTATTATCAATAATTTATTACAGTTTAAAGGTTTAAGAAAAAAAACAAACATATGAAATGCATAATTTTAATTTTTATGATTTTGATAACTCAGGACAACACAAATACTATTTCAGAAACTATCTCCTTTCCATTTTTCTTTACGTTATAAATTATCTTTGTTTTCTAAAATATAAAAATTATTATGATGATGAAAAGAAATTATTGCATTTATCTTAACAGGGCGAGGTTTCTGAAGAATAAAACATTAACAAAAACTTCAACTTTGTTTAAAACTCTCTAAACATCACATAAACATCATACCTTTGAATAAGATTTTTTATCAGCTCTAAAGCACTACAGAATTTGGCATTTGCTGTTATTTCAACTCACAATGCCATGATGTAGCTGGGACCTTTTATATGTAGAGATATAAATTTAATTGATAATACTTTCTCTTCTTGATTTATTTTTTCCCGATAAAATAAACCAGTTTATGTGTCAGGAATTTCTTTACAAATTAAAGCTTTCTTGTATAGATACACTTTGTATGTCCAGGTGGAGAAAAAAACAAAACAAAACCACACAAAACTTGTCTCTTTGAAGGTCTAAGAAGTTTTTAGTGGAACAGGGTAGATTTGGAGAATTAGTAGATTTTATTGGTGCATAGGAGTAAGCACCATGTTTTCAAGAAAATTTATTTCTTCTTTTAAAGGAATATAGTGGTTTATGAGAAGTACTTTGCCTGAAGGGCACAGATCAAGTGGCTTTATTCTAAGCTACTAATTTTCAGAATGATGAACATTGACATTTATTCAGTGAAACCAGCTGCTCACAATTTAACTAAAAGCAACTTTACTCCTTAATACATATTTTTTAGGCTCAGTTCCCTCAGTAATGTATTGGTGAAATGACAAATTTCAGAGTTAGAGGAAAAAAGGCAATGACCCAGTTTTGCCAAGAGTAGCAACTTTTATAAAAGAAAAGTTTGCAAAATTGTGCTTTGAAACAACCACACTACGACACAATTTGTGTTTTTTAATTTATATTTTAAAGTTAGAAATGCTTTTTTTGAGTACCCTATGTTCTAAATACTGAATGCGCCGAGTCAAGACAAATGCTTCAGATTAATCTTCTTGAATTCAGTCAAGCTGGTTCTCTGTGTGACCACTTCCCTGTGGAGCATATTTCAGTACCCAGGAAGCCTCTGGGTGAAGAATCTTTTTCTAATATCCAACCTAAACCTCCCCTGACATAATTTGAGGCTATTCCCTCAGGTCCTGTCACTGTCACCACAGAGAAGACATCAGTGCCTGCCCCTCCTCTTC
Organism: Alethe diademata; assembly: GCA_025584955.1. Classification (NCBI taxonomy): domain Eukaryota; kingdom Metazoa; phylum Chordata; class Aves; order Passeriformes; family Muscicapidae; genus Alethe; species Alethe diademata. The sequence goes on along the minus strand of JANRMJ010009876.1, from coordinate 1,116 downwards.
TCCTTACGAGGAAGTTGGAGACTGCAGTGAGGTGTCCCCTCAGTCTCCTTTTTTCCAGGCTGAACAGACCAAGTGACCTCAGCTGCTCCTCATACCCTTCCCCTCCAGCCCCTTCACCATCCTTGTGCCCTCCTTTAGGTGCTCTTTAGCAGTTTAATGTCTTTGTTATGTTTCAGTGAATTTGAATGAAAATATATTCAATAACTCAACATGAATAAAAGTTTCTAATCCATTTTGGAAATGGATAGTATGTAAGAAATCAACAGTGCTTCATTATTTTACACCAGATGAGTATCTAGTTCTTGCGTATCGACCTCCACAATCTGAAAAGTTTCATTAAAATAAAATAAATACAGGGATTAGTATGGAGTTAGCTTTCTATTGTTGTATAGTTGTCTCTGAAAACATACAATGCAATTTTCTATCCTTCACATGCTCAATTTAAAGCTTATTTGAAGCCACAGACATTTTACACATACAGATAGACACACATACATGAATATTCTATATTATAAGAAAAGCTTTTCTTTGCCATATTATGAATAGATGAATAATTCTCTTTTATTTCTCAAATAGTATATTCTGACGAGTTTCAATTTTCCCATGACTAGCAGTATAGGAGACCTGCTAAGCTTTGAGTTAAACATATAATACGCATAAGCAAGGTGCACACCAATAATGGGCAATTAAGCATTGAAAGATGGAAATTATTTTCTTTTAGAAGGACTTGTGGGGATTTCTGTTTTCTTGCCTTTTTTCTTTATTAAAGATGTTTACTTCTTCACAGCACCAGTAAAATTATTTCTTGTAGAAAGAAAATCACAACAAGAAGTTTGAATCTCTATATTCTTGACTTTCTAAATAGTTCTTTTGAATTTTTCATGTGCTGTGATTTCTTCTGCAATTATAATAACATTAAAAAAGCTATTTTTTATGAATTACAAGCAGAGTTCTTTTCAAACACTAGAAAATTCAAGCTATTTTAATGTGTAAACAAGAGTCTGAAACACGCTGAATGATTTCCCAACTGTACCAAACAAGGTTTTCATAGTGATAATCTTCCTGGTGACTTTTTCTTTTCATAAAAACATTTCTTCAGGAAGAATTGACATTATA